>PVKA01008667.1:53504-72048 GCA_004027165.1 Ctenomys sociabilis
TCTTAGAATAAATTCCCATTTTAATACTGCTTGGTCTCTTTTCCCCCTTTTAGGCTACTATTTTTGATTATAACTGGAAGTTCAATAAGAGCTTGAACTTTACTTCCTACATTCAGTTAAAATGATTTCTCTTTTTTTTCAAATCAAATTAGTAGTACAGATTCAATAATTAATACATTGCATATTGTTTTCGTAGTGTTTTTTTATTGTACAAGGCGCATACATATTCTATTTACAAACACTATTAGAGCAAATGCCTCTAATCAATGAATTAAGAGAATGTAGCTGTATACTTACCTTTTTTAAAAAAGCTGCAGTTTCAATAATTAATGCTTTTTACATTATCATCTTCCCAGTGGTTATCCATAGTACAAGAAGCTGACAGGAGGGCTGGGGAGATGGCTCAGTGGAATAAGCGCTTCCCTGGCAAGCGCAAGGGGCCTGAGTTCAATCCCTGGTTCCGCCAAAAAAAGAAAAATAGAAGCTGAAAGGATATATTGACTTAACACTATTAGTGCAAATCTTTCTTCTCATAGAATTACACAAAACTACTGCATATTTATCCTAATTGTACTGTTTATACAAACACAGAATGGTATATTTTGTTATTTGTTTTATCTTTACAACAAACTTTTTTCTGAGTTTCATACTTTTCATTTTTAAAGGCTGTTCATCATATCATCTCACGAATATTCCAGACTGATTTTGACCTTTTGTTTATTTTGAGAAATTTGTTTCATTTTCACTTTTCCTTATTATTAAGGGGTTTGATAAGCATTGATGTGAGAAAACATTGTTATATGTATCGTTCATTTCTTTCCCTATATATTTTTTTCTTTTTCTTTTTCTTCTGGATTCATTAGGTGAATTTCATTTGGGTCAAAGTGCAAAGATAATACAAAAGGTCTTTAATGAAGATTGCCAATTTGCTTTCCAAAAATACTGTTACAGCTTCCATTTCTCCAGGCTGTGTGTGAAAACCACTGTGAATGATACTCAGGGAAACACCTTATTAAATGTTTGGTGCCTTAGGCAGGAGGAAACAGGCAGAGGCACTAATGTTCACACATTCTGCTGAAAATAGAAGACTGAGACACTTTGGCAGGCGTGAGGCCTGGCCACAGACTTATAGCCACGGCTTCTTGAGCCAAAGCTGTTCACTACTTATGGACACAGCTGCTCATCGTCCAAGCCAGGGCCTGAGTCATGAAGTCTGGCAGCATCAGTCTAACTGTGAAGTAGTGTGCTTCCTCAGGAATAATCAAGGAATATGGAAGTTGTCCATAATGCCTTGTGTTATTAAATACTGTAATCAAATGATATACCACAGTCGTATTATTTTCCATTGGCTAATCAAGGAATGAGCCTAATACTACCTCATGTTATGGCTCCTCTTTAGTTTCTTGGCAGTAGTGGTATCACTGTCTTTGTTGCCAGGTCTTTTAGGTAACAAGGTTACCTTTCCATTTCTGGGACAAAACACCTGAAACAAACTATTCAGAAGGGAAATGATGTATTTTGACTTACGACTTGAGAAGTTTCAGTCCGTGCTCAGATGACTTCATTGCTTTAGGACTGTGGCAAGACAGAAGCATTGTGACAAAAAGCGACTATGGAGATGGACAGGACCACTTCATGGAAACTGGGAAGCAGGGTGAGAGGGAAATCATGAGAGAGAGAGACAGACAGACAGACAGACAGACAGACAGACAGACAGAGACAGAGAGACAGAGATCAAGGATGGGTTGGGCTGGGCTGGGCTGGGGAAAGGAATAGTCTTCCAGGTAACACCCCCAGTGACATACGTTCACCAAAAGTAAGGAGAGCTATAAACTCATCAACTCATCCGTGGACCAATGGTCATGTTGGTACCATCTTGATTCAGTCACCTTCCCAGGTTATGCTCGGAACACTGCAGCACTTGAATGAGACCTTAGTATGTAAGTCTTTGGGAGGCATTTCTCCTTTAGTTTCTTAACAGCAATTAATTATGTAACTGACTGATTGCATGAAGATAGAAATAATAGGTGAGCTCTGATGAGTTCAGTAATAATTGAAGGTTTGGTATGTATTTAATATTTTATTGAAAGCATTAATTGGAGTGTTGATGTTAAGAATTACATTTAAACTGATAATTAAAAATAAATGTGATCACAAATAGGCTAAAACATGTACAATAATCTTGACTCTGAGAAGTTGAATATTTACAGACAGAAACAAAAAGTTTTTAAGCATAGTATGGTTTTACTTTGTGAAATCTACCTCCAACTGTTCAAGGGGGATGTCTTAGTGTGTTGCATCTCTGGAGCAGGCTTTCATCCATGGCAGGATTGCTTTTGACATTGACTGGTTTTGCAATTGATTGCTTATGGTAGTACAGACAGATGATTGCTGATTGGGGACTGTGTGTAAATGTTGGTCCAACAAGATTTCTAAAAGTTTTTCTAAGAGGCATTTCTCAGCCATCTTGTGCTCTTCATTTGCAAGTAGATCATCTACATATTGGAGCAGAACATGGAACCTAGTAATTTCTACTCAGATTCAGTTTCTTTCTTTTTTTTTTTTTTTTTCCTGGCAGAATAAAATATACTTTAATTTAAAAAACCCTACATAATCTGTGGTGGCAAACTATGTATGTGAAAAACACTTTTTGTTTATATGGCTAAATCTGCCCAAATATACCTCCACCCCTGTTTTCATACTGGAAGATGCAAGCTTCATACATGTGATTGACTAGCTACCATAGAAACTGGGGAGATGGCTCAGTGGAATGAGCGCTTCCCTGGCAAGCACAAGGGCCTGAGTTCAATCCCCGGTTCCACCAAAAAAATAAAAATGAAGCTCTTTCTCAGATTCAGTTTCTACCAGTCCCATTAGGTCCTAGAACTCAGGCTCTGGTTTATATCTGTTAATCTTTTCATGTGAGGGGCACCATGACAATGGGGGAATTCTTACTTTTGGGCACTCATTTTTCAAGTGTCCTACCTCTTTGAGGTTCAGGAAGACTTTCTCAGGTTTCTTTAGTTGTATGACTGTTCTGGCCTCTGGATAGGATCTGATTTCCTTTTACCTATGAAATGAAACCTTTTGATTTAAATGTTTGTCACCCTCTCTCTGAGCTTCTCTATCCTGACTAATGAGGACCTTATTAGCTACTCTCAGGAGCTGGATAGCATTAATCCCAGTGTATTCCTTCCAGTTTTTGGAGTTCTTGTGGATACCAAGATTTCAGAAGTCAATTGGGCCACAAAACAGCATTTGCCATGAGTTGATTTGGGGGTCCTCAGGGTTAAAGATGGTAATGGAACACCTTCAGAGACACTCATAAAAGGCTCTGTGCAATCCCTCCAATATCTGTGCTACTAAGATACTGGTAGTCTGTGTCTTGGCTCCTACCTAGACTCCTCTCAGGATTGCTGTCAAGTATCACTCAAGGAAGTATCTTCCTCTTGCTGAGTGCAGAGGTACTGCTTCTCCCTTCTTGCAAGGTACTGCTTCATTTGCCTAATCTTTGAGATCTAATGCTCTGGCTGGGGCTTGACCTCGAAGCTATTTTATAGCCTCTGTGGATTCTTCATTTCTCCTTAGTATTGAAAGGTATGAGTAGCTGTTGGAAACCATATCAAGCAGATATGTGTGTCGAAATAATGTATTCTATGAGGTCAATGAGGGCTTGGGAATTCTCTGAATAGGTCATGGAGTAGAGCTTCCAATTTGGAAGGTTCTTGTTGCTAAAGGGTTGGTAACAGAGCATGACTTGGCCAGGCTGCTGTCTTCTGTGTATGTGCCCCAGCCTCATACAGAGGCATCTAGAGAGTAGGCAGCTGTGCTGAAAGTGCTGTTTGGCAAGGGTCTAATCTATGTGGTTAAGTTATTCAGTACTGGTGGTGGCGTCAGGGAAGGCAGGCCAAGGCAGAACATTTGACAGTAGGCTCCTTGACAGATCAGGGGTGGAGGTTCAGATGATGGTACAGGAGCATGGTAGGGGCTAGAATTCTTTAGAAGTGCCCTGGTGAATTGGATTTTTCTTTGAACCCTGAAGATTTGGTCCAGCCATGGGCAACTCTGTCCCTTCCTGTTCATACAGAATCAAATCTAGTCTGGGAGGCTGTGAGCAATCTGTAGCTAGAAGTCAATAAACAAACTGGTCTGGGTGGCCTGAACTTCATATGAGTAGTTCCCAAACTGCTTAGACTGTATGGACATCCAGGTTCCTTTCAGGAGGGCATCCAACCTGTAAATGAAGCTAGTCTACCTCACAAAATATCTGCAGTTTTGTGGGCCTTACTTTAATGCAGAATTAAATCCAAAAATGAATATTTTAAAATCATAAATACCCCCAGGACAGTTGCCTTAGATTATGTAGTCATGGTTGCCTTAGATTATGTAGTCTCATTCCCTAAAGGGCTCCTCTCTTGTACAACAGGTATGTCTTTGTCTACTACACTGCAGGCAACAGTTAGTTTGCTAACTACAAACGCACAAAATATATGGTGTACCCCTATAAACCTGGGCTGGTTGGTTCCCTATTATAAAGGACGAATTACCACTGTGTCTTTTACATTACCACACATGCAGGCTAAGGTACACTCAGACTGTACCTTATGTTGTAGAGCCACAAATATATTCACATTCAAAGATTGTAACTTTAAAGGATCATAACAATCCTCCTCTCTTATGGGAGATCTCTGACTCAGTTCTATAGTTTGAGACCTTGAGAGGTGATCAGACTCCCGGCCTCACTTGAGACTTCCCTGGAACCTTATGTAGAGATTGAAAGGGGGATGGATTCCCTCTCCACCTAGTCTTCTCAGCATGATCCTGGAGTGCCTGTTTGCCATCTTTCACAGTGTAGGAGGTCCTTCCAAGGTTTCGATGGCCTGCTATCTTGTTCTTCCATGGAGGGCCTCTAATAGCTCTCTTTATACTCCAAGCTGGTGGCCCAAGGGGGCAGCACAGGCAGCATCCCAGCCAGGGAACTGCACATTAGTTTTAGATTTACCAGAGGTGAAGTAACTGAACAGCACCTGAAGAGGTGAAGGACACCAAATGTTTTTACTTTGGTGGGGCTCAGGGGAGATAAGCTCTCCAAAAATCGGAGACTCAAGTCTTTGTTGGGCTGTCTTATACAGAGGTTTGGGGCAACAACAAGCAGAAGTAAGCATGCTTAATCAGCCATTTTGTATCCTTTCTCCTCCATTTGGACTGTTTAGGTTTCCTCTGACTAACCTGTTTGCCTCATCACCAGTGCCTTCAGGAAGTCTTTACTGCGCTCTAGTTTGAGTTAGGCATTCATTCTAGGTGTCCACTTGAGACTTCTCTGTCCTCCTGTTGGCAGCTACTACATTGCAGGCAACAGTTAGTTTGCTAACTGCAAACGCACAAAATTGTCTTTAATTTTGTGTTTTGTAAACTTAGGACTGGCCAGTTAAACACTGTCCAAGTCCTTGATGGAAAAAATAATTTCACTTATTTACATTAAAGAGTAGAACTAATAAAGACCATAACAATTTACTAGTTTGACCATTCAGTCATGCTTATAAACCTGAGTTAGAACAAAAGTTCATGGTTTGATAAATTTATGGTTTGAATACTCCATTGTCTACTTTCTGAGAAAGAAGTATCATAAAAGATTAGGGTAATTTGATTCATTGAATCAGTTTTAAATGTACAAATTACTCCTCAGTGACTCACTTGTATCAGTGAGGCATATTAAGTAGTTATTCTTTGCAGTTCTTTAAAGCTTATGTCTATGGTTGTTATTGGTACAGACATGTTAGTTAATGGTGTAATTGTTTTCAACACATTCTTGAACTTGTAGTCTCCCTTTTATGCAATCACAGTATTGTTACATATGTAAAGATGCTGTCCTAAACATAGACACTGTGAATTTGTATATGGTATTTATTTTATACTGAGTTTTGCAAATCTTAAAAAATAGTCCCATCACATTGCTTGTGAAAAATGAATACATAATTGATTTAAACAATTCTTTCTATAATGAATTCTTTAAGAAAAATATAATATATAAAGTGTATGTAAAATTTACAACATACAAAATATATCAAGTATATTATATAAAATTTATAATTTATACGTCTGTGTTTTTTTTGTTTTTTGAATTAATGAGATACTATTCTCCTAAAGAGTTTGAGTGGGGGCTTGAAAGAGTGTGGCCTTGCTTTGTCTTTTCTAAGGAAGAGGGTTTGCATTAAACCTGTCTCACAAAGTTGCTGGTACTGAGTTATTACTCAATAAAGGATAAGTGTAAATAAAACATGCTTGAATCTGAATGGTTGGCCTTTATTAATATAACAGTGAGTCCTTTCATTTTATTGATGTTATACAGGCATACAACTCAGACATAAATGATCAAAAAAGGTAAATTTCTGAGAGGCAAAACTGGACTTGCGCCTCCCATTTGCTTTGGTGCATCAATTACAAAGCCAGATGTTAAGAACAGATGTCAATGAGCTATTTTTCATACAGCATGGTTTACAGTTATGAACTCGCTATTTATCACCTCAGATGGGAACACTTAATTTGACAGTGAGCGTTTTGGTTATTAGCCAATTTCAACATGAGTCCTTGGTTCTTGAAATCTGATGTGCAGAGATGTGATAAAAAACTTACAATGGGAACACTGTTAACTTCAGTTTTGTGCCTTGAAGTTTACCAACATATATAATGAGTGGAATGAATGCTCCTGCTTAGAGTGAATGAGCATAAATTAGGAGTTGGCAAAGAAATAATGTAAATGTTATGACTTAAATGTGGAATGGTTAATCCAATTGTAAATTCCAAATAACCGAACATCAGACTCTTGTATTGATGAATGGTATGGTATGTTAAGCCTATTTAGTATATTTGAATATGACAAAAATATTAAATATTAAAAGTATTTATTGAAGTGTTTGTACTATGTATGTATTTATAGCTGGTTTCAAAATTTGTATTACTGTGAAATAATTTTGATAGGTGACCATTACATTTTTCAAATTACCCAATAGTAATGTTGATATAATAAATGCTTACACAAGCCATTTTTAATAACCTTCTAGGAAATATAAATTGTAGGGAGTCATAGTATTTTTAAAATATATATGGATATGTTGAATGATAAAGCACACTCTTTTGGGTATATTATATATTTATTTTTTCATATCAATTTTGTGAGATAATAAGTATTTTCACTTTATTCTAAAGATGATTATGGATGGAACTAGAATTCAAAATATTTTTTCCTGCTCATTTTCTATTGCATCTTTCTTTCTTCACTTCAAATTCAGTGCCAAAGGCAAACATTATAGATATTTAAAAATATTTTTTTTACCGAATTTGATACTGAGTCTACAGGTTGTCACTACACAGATCAGACTTATAGTTATCCTCCTGTTTCCAGCCTCCCAAGCATTATATATTTTAATATAAACAGTGAGACATTGGTTAAGTTTTAGTCTAGGAGATCTGATCATATTGCAAGCAATTTAATTCCTTTCAGACCTTTAAATAAGGTGATAATTTTGACAGCTGCAATATAAATTGGTTTAAATGATGCATACTTAGCCAGCTTCTTGATTAATTGAATCCCTTTACTTTCACTGCAAACACATTGACTAGAACTAATAGCACCTTGAAATCTTTACATTTCTGTTCTTATCCCTTTAAGTATATACTGTGTATAAATCAGCAGGATGTTTCTGAACTTTATACTACTTGTATCTAGTTGTATATTAATGAAATTAACTTTAAAGTAGCTGTATATTAATGAAATTTAGTAAAAAATTACCTAGCAATGCAAGATGACGATGAATAGAGTAATTATAAGGCTCAGGATATAACTTTTCCAAATAGAGTGCTTATCTAAGTATTCGAAAGATATAGAAACAGGTTATTATAAAACAAATTAAATGAAAACTTATAGTTGAGTGAGGAGGGTAGGAAGATTTTTGAATTTTGATATTTTCTATTTTTTCCTTGAAAAAATCCAAACTGGCTGTAACTGACAACGCATTAGGCCAATAGTTCATAAAAAAAAGAAAACAAAAGTGAGACCTGCAAATAACCAAGAAATAGGTGAGAAACAAAGTAGACTCAGTCTTTGAAGAGTACTGTATTCTTATTCCTACTGTGCAGAATGAACAAATGACTTAAAGTTAGAAGTCAAATATATAAATTTTGCTGTATCATTATTTCCAGATTCAATTTCCTTATGTAATGAGCTTGTTAATTATTGCAAATGCATCAGGCATTAGTGATTCTGTTATACAAAAAGTCCTAATATTAACTGAACAAGTATCTGTCTCCTAAGTCAGGTTTTTTAGGGATCTGATCTATTTTCAACTTTCAGGGATGGTCTTCCTATGCCTTGAGCTTTCTCTGTGTTGTACAATGATTGGAAATGACAGGCAATGAGTGAATGTTTTCAGAGTGTACTTTCCCAGACCTTAAGGAGAAGCAGAAGGTTGTGGTGTGGTTTATAGGACACTGAATACACTCAAGTCAATGCTCTATATACCACACCACAGCCTTGTGCCCTAACCCTTCAAGATCAATGAGGACTCAGGACAGAAGAGAACCTGTACTGTAACATCCTGTAATTCAGTTGTGCCCAAATTTTCTGAACAAGGAGATTATGGTGCCACAGAGCAAAGTGACTGATGATGTAGTGTGTGCTTAGGGAAAGTCACTTAGAGAGAAAACATTCTCTCAAGGTCTCACAGAGAGCAAATTGGTCAAGTAATGGCCGTAACTAATCCACATTGCTGACCCTGACCAAAGAGCTACATATTGCTGTACAGGGTCTCCAGGTAAATCCTGGGGGTATTTGACTGACCTTGTCAGTTATTAAAGTTATATTTCTTGTCATATAGGTCTTGCTTTATCATATTCTTAACCATCCAGCAGAAAACTATAAACATGAGGTATAAAAAGTAAAGTCATATTAACATGCTGAACTATAAAAGGTTTAAGTCAGCAACTTCTGACATTGCCTGTCCTATGGAAAACCCACTATTATTATGGACTACACTAAAATATTTTGCTGAATTCATGCACCTACAATATTTAAATGGCAAGAGAATACCCACCTCTGAGAAAACTAAACTAAACAAGGGGATATAATGAAGGACCATTTTATAGTGGAAAAAAAAAAATATATATATATAATGTCTGCATCTTGTACTGTGAATAACTACTATGAAGACAACAATATGCAATGTATTAATTATTGTAACTGTCATACTAGTTTTGAAACTCTCTTTGCTATTTCTTTCTCAATAAAATTAATTTTAACAATGAATAGGCTCAATAAACTATCATTTGAAATTCAGAGGAGGGAAGGATGGAAAGAGTGAGACAAGGACAGAGGGAGCGAGGGGGAACTGGTTTTCCAAATTTAGGCATTTAATCTAAGCATCCATTTTTGAAGGACCTATAGGAGACTATAAGGTAATACCCTTATTAGAGGTGTAGGTTCATTTTGAAGAGGGTGGTGCCCTTCTACAGATGAGTTTTACCTTCTCTTGCTCTTTGTTACCCGTTTGATTCCTTCATCCACATTGTGATGCAGCCTGAAGGGCCTCAATAAAGAACTCTTTAAACTTGAACTTCACAACCTCTGAAATCATGAGCCAAATATGTTTGTGTTCATTATAAGTGACTCAGTCTGGTTTATTCTGTTGTAGAAGCATAAAATGAAACGAGACACAGTCATACAAACAATTTCGTTTTAACCTTTTTCATCTTAAAAAGGATGAAAAAAAATTGGTGAGGATAAATACCACAACAGTAAAAGTATTTTATAGCCTCTTAATTATGAACCTAACCCAAAATACCCAGATACATTTTACCAATTCTGGTTAACTCTTCTGGAACACCTAATGCCTAATTATGTAATTCAAATTTCTATTTCTGCCTTTCTAGCACTTTGACATATGTCAGAGTATTGCTTATTTTATGTAGATATGAGACACAATTACTTGAGGGCTTAAAGTTCCAATTACTTTGTTAACTTAAATTGGACCCTTTTAAACATTCCATATCTATATTTTATGATCCACATAAATATGATACTCCAAGAGAAAGCATATAACTTAAAATATACTACCTATCAGTTCTTGGGTTTTATTTTCTCATGTGCAAAACACATTCCATTTCTATCCATGATTTAATTTCTTGAAGTTGTCTTAAGAATTTTATCTCCATGAAATTTTTAGTATCTACAGAGTAACTGAAAAGTTCTCCAAAGAGATATTATGATTAAATTACCAGCAAAACTTTTATATGCTTGGAATTTCAAAATGATGTGGACGAGCAGCCAAAATCATCTTTTTCATCAAATTGCTGTTTATATGGAACAATTAGATGCCCTGCTGCCTTGCCTGAGCCTTACATGTTTCTCTTTTGACAGAAAACAATGAGATTACCCACATTTATGTGCATAGATAAAGAGGGCAAATTTGAGGAGGGATATTCATTGGAGAAAATTGTTTATTCTTTTGGAGTCTGTTTGTTTAATTTTATCAATATGTCCACACTAGTCCATATGAATGAAACCTGAGTTCAGGGTTGAATTTAATTTGTCATGCAAGATGCTGTCGTGTCCTACTGTGTGTGCCATGTTTAAATGGTATCTCAAGGTTTATGGAAATAACATATAGTAACTAGTAAGTTTTAATCAGTAACCAGATAAATACTAAAAACTTGGCTTTATTTAGTTTTGAAATTACATTTTCATACAAGATTAGAGAAATGTTCTGTGTTTATTCATTTTAAATTTAAATAAAAAATATCTCATTGGAATATATAGGCTTCATGTTTTGAATTATTTGTTATTTAACTAGAAGGTGGGAGGTGAGGGGGATGGTCAGTGTGGGAGTTGGGGGCAAATAAATGTGGCCTGCTGGGAACAGGACTTCTAAAAGGCAAATATGCCTGACAGATTTTGGTGCGAGGCCATTTTTGCTACAAGTGGGGTCTCTGGAACCAAAGGGAGCCCACAGCTCTTCTTAAAATTTCTTTTATTTTTATTTTCTTTTTTTTTTAATTTATTTTATTTTATTAAAATACAAATGTCAATCAGACAGTTTCAAAACACCTTAACCATACAGAGTGGATGAATTAATACATTGCAAACTGTTTTCATAATGTTTTGGTATTGTACAAGGTGCATACATGATATTATATTTACAGGTTTTTTTATAGCTGAATTATATCAAAAATTCAATAATTATTTACCTAGTGGATGACCATAGCACTAGAAGCCGACATAATATCCTGTCCAACCACCATTAGTGCAGATCTTGCCTATCATAGAATTATGTAGAAGCACAGCGTTATCTATCCCAACTGTACTGTCTATACACACACATCATGATTTTTTCTTTCTACAACCCTTCCTTTGTCTACACCTGTCAAAAGTGGGCACTCTATTGACATTCAACTACCTTAGGTGCTTGAACTCAACACCACAATCCAACACAGTCCAGCATTCTGCAACCATAGGGAGTTATTCAAAGAAATTGTCGACCATATCCATTTACAGCTCAGCTTAATATTACGGGCTCACGATGTATACTTCATTTTTATACTTTTATACTTTTCTGCTGGATGGTTAAGACCTAGGTAGATCAAAACTTATATACCAACACATGAACTTTATATTTCCTATGTGGTCAGTGAAGTCCTCTCAGGGTTTATGTTGTAGTCCTGTACATTATTCTGTAGTTCCTTTGTGTCATCCATGTGGATGAGTCATAAATGGGATCAACTCTTCTTAAAGAGCTTCTGCATGTCAAAAGAAATTGTCAACAGAGTGAAAAGACAACCCACAAACTTTGAAAAAATCCTAACTAATAAGCAATCAGACAGAGGTCTACTGTCTAGAATTTATAAAGAACTAAGATATAACAGGGCCCTCAAATTTAAAGACCCAATTCAGAAATGGGCATCTTCTTAAAATTGAGGTGCTTATCTCCGGGATCAAAATGAATTTTACTTGGGCAAGAGATGCTCGTATATGTACAAAGAGAAAGAACATTGCGACTCTGGGTGGCAAAGCAAACAAAACCAGAGTGATCTGGGGAAGGGTAACGCTGGCCTGTGGAAACAGCGGCCCGGTGTGCGCCAAGTTCAGAAGCAACCTTTCTGCTAAGGCCCTTGGCGCTGCACCCCTCAAGAATTTAAACTAGTGGAAAATAAAAGTGCATTTGTGCCTTGCATTAAAAAAAAACTAGAAGGTAATAAAAATTGTATGTTTAATTGCTATTTTAACTGGAAAATTCCTTCATCAGGCATTTTTGTTCTCTATATAGAATATTTTAATGGCTATGAGACAGCTTGATGATGTATGTAAAACATACCAAGAAGTTGAGAAGCTAAAAAATCAGACTTGTATAATAATCAGATTAAGCTAAACATGTTTATTATTGACAAAAATACTGGTCAAAGCATGCCATCAATATCTGGGACCTGACTTTTACAGGGAAGAAAACACTTACTATATATGACTACAAAAGACTAAAGAAGGTGGAAAGAAGAAATATTTAGGGAAACACTTCAAATGAAAAAGAGAAATTTGTAAAACTAAAATGGATCAAACTGGAGCAACAGACCTTGTGATACTGTGATTTATCTCCTTTACTATGTGAAAACATAGTTGTAAAAGTTATATTTTTTAAATTTGTAAAAGTGTGTCTTATGATGAATGTGAATGTTATGTTTTTTAAAAGTTTGAAAATATATTCTGCTAATTGAGAGCAATAGTTGAATTATAATTATATGAAGTTGAGCATGATGAAATTCAGGTCTGCTGTGATCGTGTTACTGATTTTTCAGCCTGTGGGTACTACTAATTACTCATAGAGGGAAACTGTAGTTTCTGATTATTACAGTGAATTATACTTTCAGTTTGATAAGTTTTTGAGTCATGTACTTTGATGCTTAGCAAATATCCTATACTGGTTAAGTATGACTATCAGAGAGATGCATGCAGGTATAGATGGTTATGTCTTAATAAATTGATCTCTTTGTCATTATTTCATCCCCGTCTTTATTTCCAGTAATCATTCTTATGAAGTTGTCCTTGTTTGAAATTAATAGCTATTCCATCTGTCTTTGGATTAGATTACAGCTTGTGTTTATCTACTTACTGTGCTATTTAAAATAAGCCAAGTGTTCCTCATCCAAGCAACCTCAGTCTCGCAGCTTTGATCCACTGATGATGTTGGTAGGGTCTTATTGTGATGTAAAAGTTGGAAAACAAGAGCATTCTATAACCTCCCGGCTCTCCCATTGACATGTTTCAGAACTCTAGCACTAGTAAGTGTTTTTGCAGAAACAGATTTTTTTCCTTCATTCCCTTCTTTCCTCTGACTTTAGCATTTCCAGTCTATATTTTGGAAGCTCTGATCCCTAATGTTTTCCTGGCTTATGATTCCTTTTCTATTTCCCTGAGATGGAACAGAAAATCTCAGAGAAAGGGATTTCATTTTATTACTGGGAAAAAGCAATCTTTTCTCTTGGGGAAAGTTCACAGCAATTCTTCTCCTACCTTTCCAGAGCCACGAGAGGTCATTTCAGGTAGTCATATGGTTGTGTTCATTTTGGGGGGCCCCCAAGAACAACACAGAGCTTCTCTACTCTGGAGTGGAAGTTTGCTATCCTCTAGCTAGTCCCTAACAATTCACCAGAGTTAACAGGTTAGCTCTCTTTTAGCTGATGAATTCACTTTCAGATAGGTTGCTCTAGTCTGTATCTTTTTAAACAAACCTATCTCTGTGGATTTTGGGGTGACATTTTGATCAAGAGCCTCATTTCTCTGGTGGATTCAAGAAAAATAATTATGCTCTGTCAATTTTTTTCTAGTTTTATTGAAAATTAATGGCTTATAAGTCCTTACTTATTGGAACAAAAAATTACTCCTAATCTTTAAAAGCACAAAATATTTTAAATTTAGTATAATTTGTGAAGTCATACAGTTCACAAAATATTATATTATTGTCTTCCTCTTCTCAGAATATTGTGTCTGGCTTCTCTTCTGTTTGAGTCTCCTGATTATTTTTCCTCAGCCTGCCTGATCAGCCTGCCTAGAGACAATTTTAAGGTTATCCTGTGCTGGGTGAAGTGGCACATGACTGTAATCCCAGAACTTGGAAGGCTGAGGCAGGAGATTTTGCTGAGGCCAGCCTGAGATGCAAGAGGAATTCAAAGCTAGCTTGAACTGGATAACAAAATCCTGTGTCAAAAAGAAATAAGAAAAGAAAGACAGAAAAAAAGAAAGGCTGTCTCCTGTGAAATGCAATGAAAATATGGGTACTTTGGTTATAGCCACAGCAGTCAACCTGCACCCTTGCAGCCTATCTTTATCACTTCTTGTGGGTTGATAGCCTTTATCTGAAATACTTGAGGCTAACACTATCTCAGATTTTAATTTTTTCACAATTTTCACTTTTGTATAAGCACTATAAGGATATCAGGGCTGAGACTCACTCCACACAAATTATTTGTAGTTTTAGTAAATTATTTGTAGTTTTAGTATACCTAAAATTTGTCCTCAGACCCAGGCTAAAAGGGAAGTTGGAAAGTTTTCTATCTGTGGTATTATGCTGATAGAATTTTTCAGACTTTAAAGCATTTTGAATTTTGGATGCACAGGTCCACATTACTTACTGCGCAGAGCCTGGCCTTTAACAAGCTGCTTATTTGTTCTCTGCTTTGATTTACCCATTTTTGAAGTAGAGATTAAAATAGATCTCTATCACCTGGATAAGTTAACTGTAAGCACCCAGCATGGTGTGCGGCATATAATCAATTGTCACAATATCACTAAATATTATATAAGAGAATAAAAAGTACAAGTAACATAGATTTCTACTAAGTACTTTATTTGAAGTCCTCATTTAAAAAATCAGCAAGTAATATCCTGATTTTGTTAAATCTTTAATAGTGTATAGGGCCATTTTATCTATATCTATCAATGTATTGTTTATTTTGGTCTTAATAATCCTCAGAGATAGACTAGAAAGACACTGTGCCTTTTGATTTTACATGGATTTTGATGTCTTACTAAAACCCCACCAGCCATTAGCTAAATCAAAACTGAAGAATATGCCTCCTGATTCTTAAAATCTGCTTCAGCTGATTGTAATGAACTTCTGCCACATACACATTGCAGTTTAATTGGTTTTCCATTCTTTTTGAAAGAGCACAGTGAAAATGTTAACTAAAAATTATTTCCACTTCATCTGCTAATATCACACTTTCCATGCTAAAATGTGAATCAGTTTTTTTTATTTTTCTTACTAAAATGCAACCTAAAAATCTCAACGTTCACAGAAGGATGAAGCTTATATGGGAAATGCAATTCTCACTAGCACCTCTATTGTCAAAACTTAAGAAAATGCAGGGAAATGTTTTGTAGGAAACCAAATTACTATTTGATTGTCCATCTCAATTCTTACTCTGTCTTAAATTTGTATGTACTATGCAACATTAATAAAGATTCCACATAGGAGTTAGCAAATACCTGTTATCTGTAGTTCATTTTCCAAGCTGATGTCATTGCTAGTAGTTCATTATATTGTAAACCTTATGTCTGCTTTGCTACCTCTGCTTCCTTTCTTCCTCCCTCCCTTCCTTTCTTTCTTTTGGCAGAACCGGGGATTGAACTCAGG
Organism: Ctenomys sociabilis; assembly: GCA_004027165.1. NCBI lineage: Eukaryota > Metazoa > Chordata > Mammalia > Rodentia > Ctenomyidae > Ctenomys > Ctenomys sociabilis. The sequence continues at coordinate 69,179 of PVKA01008667.1, forward strand.
CCTTTGCACTTGCCAGGGAAGCACTTATTCCACTGAGCCATCTCCTTGGCCCCCACCTCTGCTTTCAAACATGTATCGTCGTCAGTGTACAAGTGAACCTTCAGCTACTACGGATATTTGTCTTGGCAAGGAAAGTAGTCATTACATAGAATAAGGAACCAATTGTTAAATGACAGAAGAACTCATGACGCATGTACTAATTTGAAAACTTGCTAAGGTTAACCATCCATTTTCAAAATCATTACTGTTTTATACTTTTAAGAACAAGACACTCTGTTACTAAATTTACTAATTATAATAACTCTGCATAGTTTCATTTAACCTTTTAGTACCAGGAGCACATGTTTCTGACTCAAAGGAGAAGAGCAGAATCAAGCCACAAAAAAACACAGGACCCATATCATTGTGTTATTTATGTAAAATGGATAATGATACTGTAAAGTAGTGGACAGTGTCTTAGTGTGTCTTCTGAATGTCATACTTAGCTACATACAAGCCCCCTTGATTAGGCTTGCTTATTTATTTTAATATTTTAGTTTCTTTATTTTACCTAAATACAAGACCAGGAACAGAGGAAAATGTTCCGCTGTGTTGTCAGCTTTTCTGAAGAACACATTCTTTTCTCCAGCTGTATGTTATACACAGAGTTAATTTGGAAATAAGCAAATTAAAGTGTTGTTCAAGCTTGTTGGATCAAGAGCTGATCTTTTGCAATAACAAAACATTTACTAATGTGTTCATGTACAATAAAAATTCAAGAAGAAAAATAAGTATATAGGCCAATAATAACCTGTGGTGGATTTATTCAAAATTTCGTTGGAAAACAAGTTTTAATTCTTTAAAGGAGAGATGCTTCCTTAGACTACATGAAATAGCAAAGCAAGTGTGCTGTGGAAAGGAGTTTTCCCCTCCCACCTAAACCTGAATGGGGTCTTTATGATGTTTCATTTTGGCATTAGAGAAACAGGACACTGCTACTAAAATAGCAAACAATTTTAAATAAGCCCACAAGTTCTTTTGCAGGTAGGTAATATTTTATACCATAATATATTTTAGAAGAACTCATATTAAGGTGAGTCAAGAAACAGAATAAAAATAAGCGTGATGACATATAGGCTTTTAGAACTATTTGAAATGAAATGAAAGATTAAGAAAAACAGATCGACAGTTCAAAAAGTTCCAGATTATTCCATGTATTTCAGGTATATGAAATTGTGAGAACACTGGAATTTATTTTCTGCCAAGTTCTCAATGCAAATTCATTTAGTGGTTTTATTTTTTAAAGTTGTTAAACACAAGATACAGGTATCTACTTAGCTAGTCACCTGTGTTTGTCCCCTTGGTAACTGAAAGACTACTAGAGCCTTTAATTACCCAAAGTGATATCAGATTTCTATTGTGAGTTAATAAAATTTGAAGCAAGAGTTGAATTTCAGTAAAGTGAAGACATAACAAGAAATTCATTCAATATCTTAAAGCCACATGGCATGTTACTTGCTAATAGATGAAATGTATTGCAAAAGTACAAAGACCATAGAAATACAATGTGTATTACTCTGCTTTGCTTTCTCTTTTGGAACTAAAAATCCATTTGACACATGTCAACCTTTAACCTTAAACTTCATCTAACTTTCAGGCTTGCCAAATTCTCATCAGGGCCAAGTGAATATAGATAGAAAGGGACATATAAATTATTATCATTAATAATCCATCCTGTTTTCCCCCACCTCATTTAAACTAATGGACCATATGTTGCCATTTTTCTTTTAACTGTATCCAAGAACATTTTAGCACGAAAAAGGAGAGGAGATTATAAAATATCATGCATCCACAACCTCACATTTATTTGCCAATTAAGACAAGAAAAGTACTGATATCTGTGATACTTTTCATCTGTCTTGTTAAAAGTATTCTTGATTAAGAAAGACTTATTGCATTCTTGTTATTTAAAGTTCTGAAGGAGAAAATTATTTTTGAGACTGACTCAAGGACTTCTAGAACTAGAAGATCTTAATATGGCCAAACATAAATAAAGCTGCTGTCGTTTTGTTGGGACAGTGTACTTGAGGATATTTATTCTCTTTTATTACTCAGTTTAATTAAGATTTTATTTATCATCCAAAATCTTAAAATGTTTATTTGCATTGCAAATGTATGGATAACACTGAATAAGAATAAAGTCCTTTTTAGGTACTAGGCGAAAATTAAAGTAAAGGAGTCCTAGCTGTGCAATATGGAGCATGTTAGAGGGCAGCAAGAAGCAACTGAGGGGCCGCTCTGGAGTAGCTGGGATCGTTTCTGTGCACTTTCAAGCCCCTGAACATGCCAGAATGCTCATTGGTAACTGTTATAACCAAAGGAAGTTAGACTATGGAAACATTTAAAGATTTTCCTCATTATATTCTAATATAATATGCGAGAAAGTGTTATAAATTCTCAAATCTTAAAAATATATCTCGGCACAAACTTGGTGATGCATGTTTCAACTTGATATTGTTATTCAATATCAGCTGTATGCCAGCTACCAAACTAGGCTTCAGCTACAGAGATACGAACATATGAGGTCTTTGTCCTTTATGCTCAGATCATTGTCTATTAATACTTTCTTTTTTTTCAGAATTTTCTTTTTTTCCATTTATTTTTATTTTATTGAAATACAAATGTCAATCACACAGTTTCAAAACACCATAACCATACAGAGTCGATGAAATAATACATTGCAAACTGTTTTCATAATGTTTTGGTATTGTACAAGGTGCATACATGATATTATATTTACAGGTTTTTATATAGCTGAATTATATCAAAGATTCAATAATTATTTACCTAGTGGATGACCATAGCACTAAAAGCCGACATAATATCCTGTC
>PVKA01008668.1:0-71937 GCA_004027165.1 Ctenomys sociabilis
GTTAATGTAATTACTTTCAAGACAATATAATAAAACTCCTAAATGAAATTAAAAGAGAAGCAATTCTCCCAGAGTCATTTCTGGAGGCAAGTATTACTCTGATACCAAAACCAGAGAAAGACCCAAACAAAAATGAGAACTAATGGGACCAACCAGTGAGACAGCTCAATGGAATAAGCATTTGCCTGGCAAGTACAAGCCCTGTGTTCTGCCCCTGGCACCAAAAAATAGGAATAAGGACTAGCACAGAAGTGAAATTATCATTATTTGCAGATGACGTGATACTCTACATAGAAGACCCCAAAACCCTACCCAGAGACTTGTAGATTTAAGTACAAAATTTAGTAGTGTACCAAGATACAAAGCCAACATTCAAAATTCAATAGCATTTTTGTACAAAAACAAAGAACACACTTAGAGAAATCAGGGAAACCATGTCTTTCACAATAACATACAAAAATGTATTACAAATCAATCTCACAAAGGAAGTAAAAGATTTATATGGTGAAAATTATAGTACTATGAGAAGGAGATCAAACAGGATTTGAGAAAATAGAAGAAAATGTTCCTTGAAAGGAAGAACCGACATTGTGAAAATGGCCATATTCCCAAAATTGTTACACAGATTCAATTAAAATAATGTTAGTATACATCACAAAGCCAGGGAAAACATTCCTAAAATTCATCTGGAAGCAGAGGAGACCTAGAACAGCAAAAGCAATCTTAAACAACAAAGGAAAGGCAGATGGTATCAAAATCCCTGACTTGAACTTCTATTATAAAGCTACGGTGATGAAATCAGCATGACGCTGGCAAAAACAAACCTCAGAATCAATGGAATGGATCAGAGGATGTAGACATAACTACAAACACACTCACCTTATATTTGAACAAACATATTCACTGGAAGAAAGACAGCCTTTTTAATAAATGATGCTGGAAAACTGGCTTCCCACATTCTGAAAGCTAAAATTAAACCCATGTCTATCACCATGCACTAAAATATAGTCAAGGACTCCATTGAAGAACTTTGGTGGGGCCAGGGAGATAGCTCAGTAGAACAAATGCTTTCTTGGCAAGCACAAGGTCCTGAGTTCAATCCCTGGTACCACCAAAAAAAGGAACTTTGGTGGACTCTGGGAAGCCTGTGGAACTCTGGTAAACTATTACCTTAGCTGCCAGCATGCAGGTGTGGAGCTTGTGCATGTGCCAGTCCAACCCTTTAAGAACTTAGGAGAACTCTGAGTGGCCTGAAGGACACAGGAGAGCTGTGATCTGTGGGTCCAGCCCACACAGCCAGGGAGCTTTTCTGGTGCCATTTAAGAACCTTGGTGGACTCTGGGCAGCCTATAGGACTCTGGTAAGCTCTAACCTTAGCCCCTAGCATGCAGGTGTAGAGTTTGTGGGAGTTCCGATCCAACCTTTTAAGAACTTAGGAAGACAGACTTCCCACCAAAGTTTGCTGATTCTAGCCACCCCCACCTACCCCACTCTAAAGACTACCAGGGAGATTCTGAAGCCATAGCCTGCCCCCACCTTCCCACCAGTTTGCTGATCTGAAAGATCTCCAGAGAAACCTGGTAAGCTAGGCCCTGCCCCTCCAGGCTTTCCACCAGAGTTTTCTGATTCTGGCCACCCCCCAGCAAACACCCCTGCCCTGAAGACTGTTGGGGAAACTCTGCAGCCATAGCCCTGCTGCCTGCCTTCCTGCCAGTGTGCTGATTCTGCTACCCACACCCACCTCACCTCCCTTGTCCTTAAGACTGTAAGGGAAACTTGGCAGCCATATCCTGCCCCTCCAACCTTCCAACCAAAGTTTGCCGGTTCCTGTCACCACTCCTTGCCCTGAAGATCACTAGGGAGTTCAAGATTACCACAGCAATCTGCAGGACACTTGCAGAGCACTACCCTGTGCTAATCCACCATCAAGAAAGCCCTACATAATTTCAGCCTATGCTCATTATCATCAGATCCTTCTTGAACTGCAGCTTGCCTCTTCTCCTTAATGAGATAGAAACCACATTGAACACCACAGAGCAGGAGCTCTAGTTAACCTACCCTGTCTTTCCACTCTCCCAAGAGCCTTACTGACCTGCACCTTACCCAGCCACAATCACAGCAAAAAATGACAAAAGAAAGAAACAAAACACAATCTGAGAACTCTAACCCATCCTTAACAAGTCCAGGAGACAAGGTCACAAAAGAAATTGGAAGTTACACACCTGAAATGTCAGAGATGATAGCAACTGAAGTAAAGAAATAACTCCATTAGTTTATGAAGGAAATCAGATCAGAAATAACTTCCCAGATTAAAAAATAATAATAATAAATGACAACAATCATGAAACAATTGTTCAACACATCTAAGGAAGACACAGATAAAAATAAATGGGAATAGGAAAATGATGAAAACATTGAATGAACAATACAAGAAAGAATTAGAATGCATAAAATAGATTCAAAAGAGATATATAAGACATTAAAAATTTCACTGAAAGCTGGCAAAACCATTTGAATTAAACAAAGATTTAACTGAACCTTGAAGATAAGAAATTGCAGTTAGTGAACATGAAAGGAAACTTGTCTTAAAAATAACAAGAATCAAGGAAATAAGAATACAACAGCTCAAGATGCAAAGAAAAATAATATAAGACTAATAGAAGAGTATTTGCAGAAATAGTAGCAGAAAGGTTCTGAAGCATGGGAAAAGAATCTGATATACAAATAACTGAAGCATATAAAATCCAGCTAGCCTTAATCAAAATAACTTATCATCCAGACACACAACAATCAAGATCCCAGAAATTCAATGAAAGAATTTCAACAACAACAAAAAAACAAATATTTAAAACTATCAGAGAAAAAAAAACAGATCATCTACAGTAGAAAGCCCATGACACATTTCTCAATATAGACCATAAAACAAAGAAGAACTTAGAGTGAGATATTTGAGGTACTGAAAGAAAACAATTTTAAACAAAGATTAATGTATCCTGTAAAACTATCTATCAAATTTAATGGAGAGATTAGATACTCTGTGACAAATAACAGCTGAAGAAATTTATAACAACTAAACTAACCCTACAAATAGTACTGACAGATATTTTAGAAAGAGACAAAAATGATCACAACTTCAACAACCACAGAAGAGAATTACCAAGCAGAGCAAACAATCAAAGGGAAAAATTACAGATACTACAGTAGGAAAACAACATGACAAAGAAAAGCCAATACATATCAGTTATAACTATCAATGTAAATGGCCTTAATTCACCAATCAAAACAAGCAGACTGGTAGAGTGGATAAGGAAACAAAACCCAACAATACATTGCATAAAAGAAACACATTTAATTCAAAAAGAAAGAATAGATAATGTCAAATGATGGAAATACAATACTCCATGAGACAGGAACCCAGAAAAAAAGCAGGGGTAGCTATCCTGATTGCTGATAATGTCAACTTTAAACCAAGTATGATTGAAGGGAGGTCACTACATACTTGTTAGGGGAAAACTGCAAGAGGAAAACATAACAATTATAAATATATATACACTCAATGTAGGAGCACCCACCTACATAAGATAAATTTTAACAGACATGAAAAATCAAATAAGAGGCTGGGGAGATAGCTCAGTGGAATAAATGCTTGCCTGGCAAGTGCAAAGTCCTGAGTTCAATCCCTAGTACCACCAAAAACAAAGAAAAAGAAAAGTCAAATGAGCAATGATACAACATTATACAATATAACAAATATTGTTGAATTCCTATTATTTTGTTTAGTGAAATTCTGTATCATTTCTGATATTTTTTGTTTGTATGTTTGTTTTACTATTTTGTATTCTCTATAAAAAAAACTTTTAATGCTTAATCATAACCTGGAAATAAAAAGGAAATGTACCCAAATCGTAACAAATATTTACTGTATTTAGTGAGCATTTAAAAAAAAGAAACAGAGTTTCAATGTGCACTCCAGACTGGCCTTGAACTTACTTTGTAGTCCAGGCTGAACACAAACTCACAGCAATTCTCCTACTGTATCCTTTTGTGTGCTCAGAGTGCACCATCACATCTGACTATTGATGTAATTTTTGAAGAATATGTCAGTCAAAAATTCATATATGAAGTGAATCTTGTTCAGGTGTTTAAATTATCAAAATAGTAAGCAATGTGAACAGAATAAGGAAAAGTGAAGGAATTATAAATGAAATCAATGAGTATGAGTCTGGTTGGAAAGATGTTGTTAGCCTATAAATATGTATAGGTTGAGAAAAGCACCACAATGATAATGTGCTTACTTCAAAATGAAATCCTTCTTTAAGTGCAATTGCTTTCAAAATTTTAGAAGAGACAGTGGTGGCTAACATGTAAACATTCTTCACATCAGCATTGGTTGATTTATTTTTTTTCCAGCAATCAAACATCCACCATCCAAACAAAGCTGCCAATTCATTCCCTGTGAAAATTTTCCAGTGACCACTGCAGAGAGAATGAAAATTCAGTCAATACCTTTCTAGCTTCCAATTAAAACTCTTTTGTTTTTTCTTTTTTGCAGAACGCAGATTGAACTCAGACCCTTATGCTTGCTAGAGAAGCACTTATTCTACTGAGCCATCTTCCCAGCCCCAAAATTCTAGAATCTCTTTTTTTGGAGATGGGGTATGTGGTACAGGGATTGAACTCAGGACCTTGCACTTGCTAAACAAGCACTTATTCCACTGAGCCAACTCCCCAGCCCAAAACTTCTTGATGCTAAGACATAAAAGTTACCATCATTCAAATAGTGAAGACCAAATCCTACTACACTAGACCTTTCAGAAAATACTACTACTACTTTTCTAATTGACCAGGGATGACCTTTAGGGTAGAAACGGTTGTAATATCTTTTGAAAAATTTACTACAATGTTACTTTTATTCTATTTAATGAAACAAAAATTATAATGTTTACATCTTTATGTAAGGATACCCATCACACATAATGGCAAAAACACATAGCAAATCAGAGGACCAAGATTAGGAAATGATTTATACTAATAATCTGTTAGAATATTATGCTGTTTTTAAAATATATATATTTAAAAACATAATAATCACAGAGAAAATGCTTAGAGTACAACTTACATAGAAAATAATAAAGATATAAAACTATATATAATACTATAATTTTATAAAAATAAATGTGTATTTGATTAAGAAAAGAAAAAAATGTCAAAATATCAACTTAGGTGATCATTTCAAGTAGTAGGTTCATGTAAGTTTTATGTTATTTTTCAACAAGTCTGTAAGACATAGTAAAAAACTACTTTAAAAGCTCAAACTTCTTTTTTTCTAGTGTTGGTGGTCACAAACAGGCCTTAGTCATGCTGTGCTGATCAGGCACTTTACCAATGAGCTGTACTGCAGCCCCTTGAAGCTCACGCTTTTCTTTATACACAGGTTCCACTTACTTCTCTTGATGTTCTGCCACTGCCAGTCGGTCTGCGTCAGGGTCTGTGGCAAGAACCACTCGTGCATTTTCTCTTTCTGCCAGCCTCAGAGAAAGTTCCTGAAACAGTGACCCCAGAAAACTGTATTGTACTGAAGAACCTCAGTGTAGTCTTAATATTCCTTAATGTAGCAATTATGCTAGTACGAATTTTAAAAGATCTAAGTTTAGCTAAATTTAAAGTAATAAGCCTAGGATACCCATCACAAAGATTTCAAACAAACAACCCTACTGTACTAACACAATTTAAAAGATAAAATCTACAGTGTTTTCTGCTTTTGTAAATAACTGAACTGTAAGTAAGTTTTATCTAGTCTGATGATTTAATAAACTAATAATACTTTAAATAAAATACCAGTACAGATTCTCCTTCTTCAGGATTTGGGCATTTAACAGTAGAAAAGTCTGGATCAGGATCTTTTTGTTCTGGTACTGGAATTGGAGGCTTAAAACCAAATGCTTGAAAAGCCAATTGCACATAGTCATGTCCAACCCCATGAAAGGATGTATGCACAAATTTCAAGGTAGTCTTTGAGTTTAATTCCCTGTAAAGCAAAATAAAATCACTATTCAATCAATACCATAAAATGTGTCACCTATCATATAATTAAAACTTAAATTCTAGAAAAAGTGATTAAAAGTCATCAGCAGAGATCTATGATTCAGTATTTTAAAAAACAAAAATGTAATTAAGATAGAAAAGATAATAAAAGGATCAAACTATTTTTAGACTATCAACAGTACTATTTAGCTAGTACTACTGTATTATAGCTTACTCCTTATTCTGGCTGAAAAATAAACAACTGATAGCTTGATGAGTGTACTTTCGAAAATAAACTAGAGAAAGAGCTAAAATCTATTTTGTAGGATAGGAAAATACTTAGTAAATGGTGACTCTTTCTGGCAATAGTGTTAGCTCTAAGGGTTAATTGTATAAGTCATTAGATAAAGCTGGCCAAATAGTTGAGCGGACTAAAACACCTGATTAGGCAGACGCAGGCGGGAGTTCTATTCCTGGGCTTGCTGTGCCAGCCCCGCCCCCGGGGCACGCTGAGACAATGAAAGAGACTGGATGTGGTGCCTTGCACCTGCAATCCCAGCACTTGGGAGGCTGTAAACAGGAGGATCACTTTGAATCTGATCTACACAGTGAGATCCCGTATACCTTGAGTAAATAAATTGTATAAGTCACTATGATATAGTTAAGGAAAAATAAAATCTTAAAGGAAATTTGCTGAAAAAAAAATTTTTAAACAAGTATATTGAAATACAATATTCAAGTCACAACTTAATAAGGCTTTCCCTGTATTCATAGAGCTATTCAACTCTTCCACAATCAAATTTAAGTCTCATTATTCCCAAAACAAACACTGCACACCACTGTGTGTAATTTTGATTCTTGGTCCAATTCTGATTCTTCCCAACTACAGGCAACCACTCATGAATTTCATTTATTTCTATTTCTATTAATTTGACAACAGTGGACATTTCACATAAATAAACCACATACAATATGTGGTTCTTTGTGAATAGCTTCTTTGACTTAACATAATGTTTTCAAGGTTAATCTATATTGTATATATAGTTCATTTCTTTTTTACTTCTAAATAATATGTAATTTTATGAATATGTCACATTTTATGTATCCATTCACAAGTTGATATATATTTCAGTTACTTCTACTTTTTGGCTAGAAAAAGTATGAATATCATTTAGCTACAATTTAAATACAACAAACAGAAAACACCTTTAAAAATCACTTTTTTCCTCTCAATTGTTAACCTTTTCTAACAATATTACTATATATTTCAACTTGAATACCTGTAAAAACAGATGTTTTTCAGGTCTTCCATGTATTTCTTGCAAATGTCCTGCAAAGGATCTCTCTTCAGTGGACTGGTGTCCACTAAATTATCATTCCAGGAACCATTCCAGGGTTCCATGCATTCTTCTATACATTTCAAAATTTCTTTATCATGAGGAGATGTGATCTGAGCACCAGTTTCCCAATAAACCTAGATTGCAGGTAAATATATCTATAATTTCTTGGAATGCTTATTAGAACTTTTCTTAGCTATAACAGAAATCTTTGGTTTTATGAAGAAGCGTATTAAGTTAATCATTGTAAAAAAATCAACACAAGACTAATAAGTACAAAAAGATATTGATGGTAATGATTCCATGGGGCCTTATCAATGCCACATTATTTATTTTTTTTAGAATTTACATTAGCTGGGTGTGGTGATATGTGCCTTCAAACCCAGCACTTGGGAAATTGAGGCCAGCCTGAACTACATAACAAGTTCAAGTCCAGCCTGAATTACAGAGGGATACCCTGTCTCAAAAAATAATTAATAACAATGCAAGAAAATATAAGCAGATATTATTATAATGTGCATATACTATAGTGTCCAATCATACTATTGAACTTATAACTATATACTAAAATAATCTAAGAAACTATAGGATATTCCATAAAACTTTATATTATTAAATTCAACATTATAAAGTTGTGTTATATGGTACAAAATAAATTAATTATAAGACCTTATAACACATGCACAAAACAATTCCCCAAGCTTTGCATATGGACTTCTCATAAGAACTTGAGTAGGTTTTCAATAGATGGCCCAGACCTAACATTAATCTGAGGTGTAGGATCCTTGTACCATCTGTCAGGATCTATATATGGAAGTTCTCATGAGTTTCCTTGAGATTTGAATAGTATACAAGGACACATATGTCAAGAAGAGCTTGCTACTGGGGCCATGGAGATGGCTCAATAAAATAAGTGCTTCCCTGGCAAGTGCAAGGGCCTGAGTTCAATCCCTGGTTCCATCAAAAAAAAAAAAAAAGAAGAGCTTGCTACTGTGTTCATGTTATTATGTTCATAATAGATTCCCCTGCTTCCTCCAGGCTTTTATCTTGCTTTTTCCTCTTTACTTGGTTCAAGCTTGCTCTGCACAGAGCCAATTTCTCCTCACTTTTTACTTTATTTCCTTTCTTCTCTCTCTCTCTCTCTCTCTCTCTCTCTCTCTCTCTCTCTCTCTTTCTCTCTTTTTCTTGTGACAAGGTCTTACTATGTAGTTCAGGCTAGCCTTGAACTAACTATGTAGCCCATGCTCACCTCAAACTCATAGCAATCCTGCTGCCTCAGCCTCCCAAGTGCTGGGATTACAGTGTGTATAACTACCCACAGAAACTTCCATTCTTTCAAATAAATCTTGTCATTGCCTTGCGCTCATTTCATTCAAGTCTTTGTTCAAACTGAGAAAAACCTAGAAACTAACTCAAGGAGTACAAGAGAGAAACACAAAACCTAGCCACTTCCAGGAGCCACCAATAATACTCCCAGAGTCATTTTTCACCCTTCTCCATTCTGCTTCTTGCTACACAGTCTGACATAGCAAATGGATCCTGTGGCCAATGAGGAACCAAAACAGATGGTCAGAGGGAGGGGAAAATGAGATCAAGTATCCCATGAATTCTTCACATTCTTGGTACAGTGCAACTATATTTCTGAAAAGGCAGGATAGATTTTGGGTGAGATTGAGAAGTCAAGAGCAATTAGAAGTAAAAGGCCTATTGCTGACAAGTAGTAAGGGCCATTTGGGATAAAAATGCTGTAAGGGCCAGTCTTAGTGTGTTTATTTTTCTGTTCCCAATGTGTAGCTTGTAGCACATATTACTAAATTAAGAACTATAAAATAAGCAAAGGTAAGGACTGCAACATTTACCTTGTATCCATTGTCTTCCTTGGGGTTGTGAGATGCAGTAATCATCACACCTGCAACTGCTTTGAGCTCTTGCACTGCATATGGCTGAAAAAATTACAACATAATTCTATTTTGCTTCCTAGCTACTCACACATTTAACATAAAATTAACTTTGATTAAATAACGGGAAGACATTATGGTATAAATCACCCAAAATCTCAAAGACTCCAGGTTTGTAGGTGTGGTACATTTCTAAATGTAGGATTTAAAAATCACCCTATATTATTAGATCAAATGGCTTCCCCCTCCCAATCTCCTTTAACTTAGTCTTAGAGATTTGTCCCATATTATATAATTACTAGGTGGAGAATTCATAGGTATGATGCAGGCTTGCTTTCCAGTTGGAAAATTTTTATATATGCTCTTCCTTCCATCATAAAAAGGTCAACTCACTATCTTCTCAGCCACATTTAATTCTCAGGTTGAACTTCCATTTTTTCTGTAGTAACTATTATTTGTTTCCTTAGGTTACTTCTTTTTCAGCTTCTATCACTACATCTAACTTCTGACAAGGGTGAGGGGTGCGAACATGACCCCATTCTAACCAATTACCTATTCCCTTGAATAGAGCCATTCGCATAAATCAAGTATGATTAGAGTTCATGATTCCAGCTACAGTTCATCAAGGAAGATTACCTTTGACTTGAAGTAAATGTAATAAAATCATATGAATCTGAAATTACTGAAAGTACCTTCCTTAACAGTTAGAGTAAATCTATCTAACACAAAAAGTCAACATAGTGGGAATGATGATGGGTAGAACCAGCAATGTAGAATCTTATAGAGATGGTCTAGACCTCTGGAGTATTACCTAGTTTCTACTATCCATTAGAGCTTTTTTTTTATTCTGTTGCTATATTTCTAATAAATCACTGGAATAGCTTACATTATCTATTTAGGTTTTTTAAAAGTTCTTATCAGTTTTGATGCATCAAGTACTCTTGTAGGAAACTGGCTAATTCATCAGAGCTTGCACATTTATTTATATTATGTTGTTTAGAATATGCGCCTTTTTTTCTTAGTAATTCTAAGAAATTTATTTCTTTTTTATAATTTTTATTTTATTGAAGTACAAATATCAATGAGACAGTTTTAAGATATTTTGACAAGATGGATTTGATAAATTAATACATTGTAAACTGTTTTGATAATGTTTTGGTATCATAGAAGGTACATACATGATATACTTACAGACATTATAGCAGATGTCTCTTATCAGTAAATTAAGAGAGTGTAGCTGTTTACATATCTTATTTTTTATACCTGAATTACATCAAAGATTTAATAATTAATGCTTTCTACCTTGTTATTTTCCTAGTGGTTGTCCATAGTACTAGCAGCCAATATAATATCCTGTCCAACCATGATTAGTGCAAATCTTGCCTCTCATAGAATTATGTAGAAGCATGGTGTATCTATCCCAACTGTACTGTCCATACACACACATCATGATTCTTCCTTTCTATACCCCTTCCTTTGTCTACACCTGTCAAAGATGGGCACTCCATTGTCATTCAACTAATTTAGGTGCCTGAACTCAACAACACAATCCAACACAGTCCAGCACTCCACAACAATAGTGAGTAACCTGAAGAAGTTGTCGACCATAGCCATTTACAGCTCAACTAAAAATATGGAATGCTTCATGAATTTGCGTGTCATCCTTGCACAGGGGCCATGCTAATCTCCTCTGTATCATTCCAATTTTAGTATATATGCTGCCAAAGCAAGCACGGACTATGCACTTTTGAACTTTTTCTTTTCTTTTTTTTTTTTTTTTTGTCTTTTTGAGACAGGGTCTCACTGTGCAGTTCAGGCTGGCCTTAAGCTCACTTTGTAGCTCAGGCTGGTCTCGAACTCACAACAATCCTCCTGCCTCAGCCTCCCTAGTGCTGGGATTACAGGCCTGCGCCACCACGCCCGGCTTGAACTTTTTTATTTGTGGCTTCCTTGTTTCTTGACTACCTTTCCCAGGAACATTTATTTTCTTATCTCTTCAGAAATCTATGTTTGTTTTTGTTGTTAATATATTTTTCATTTTCTATTTACTTGATTATTTATCCTCTGTATGATTTCATTATTTTTACTTAATTTAGATTTTACCTGTTTAGCATGAACAAATTAAGTTAAAGCTTAGCATATTGTTTTCTAATCTTTCTCTCTACTCTATTCACTAAAGCTATAAATTTTTCTTTAAGTATGGCTTAGATCTATCCCAAAATTTCTGCTATTTACTGTTTCTATATTGTTCAGTTTTAAACAGTTCTTGCATTGCATGGATCCAATATATAAAAATTTCTATTGCTACATTTGAATATCAACCCTGTCACCATTCAAGAGACTCTAAATATGCAGCCAGAGAAGCATAATGAAGACAAACACATGGATGAAATGAAGAGTAGGTTTAAGATTAAAAAAAAACTTGAAAAAGTCTAAGAAGAATGATAACAGAAAAAGTTCAGGATCTCTCAGAACTATTTCAGTATATTAAAAGTAACAAAGGATATTGGAAGTTGATTCAAACTTATAAAAGTATTTAACTATCTATGAAGGCATAATAAAAATGCTCACTCATTGAAAAATCATGATGTGTGTGTATAGACAGTACAGTTGGGATAGATAACGCTGTGCTTCTACATAATTCTATGAGAGGCAAGATCTGCACTAATGGTGGTTGGACAGGATATTATGTCGGCTTCTAGTACTACAGTCATCCACTAGGAAAATAATTATTGAATTTTTGATATAATTCATGTATAAAAAATAAGATAAGTAAGCAGCTACACTCTTAATTTACTGATAAGAGACATCTGCTAAAATAATATCTGTAAATATAATATCATGTATGCACCTTGTACGATACCAAAACATTATGAAAACAGTTTGCAATGTATTAATTTATCGAATCTGTCTTGTTGAAACTGTCTGATTGACATTTGTAGTTCAATAAAATAAAAAATAAATAAATAAATAAATAAAATTTAAAAAAAGAAAGTTACCTGACAAAAAGCAAACATTTCATAGCCTTGACTAATTTTCTTTTTAACAAAGAAAGAACATTTTTTTGGAACTGGGAATCAAATTCAGGACTTTGTGCTTACCAGTTTGTGCTGCTGAGTCATACTCCAGCCCAAGAAAGAATTTCAGTACTCAAAGTTTCTAATATTTTAAATTGTAATGTACTAACTAAATATTTTTACCATACTTTTTCTTTTTTCATACATTTTAAACCAAGATAAGAAAGCTTTTAATGTTTCTGAAGAAAACATTGAAAAATCAAACATTTAGAAGTAAAGATTATGGAACAATTACAATTTTTCTCATTGACTATGAAAATCTTTTTTTTTTTTTTTTTTGGCAGAACTGGGGATTGAACTCATACACTTACACTTGTCAGGGAAGTGCTTATTCTACTGAGCCATTTCCCTGGTCCATGAAGATCATTTTGTATGGATTTTTAGCTTCATAACTATCTTTATACCCCTACCATTCAAAGCAAAGACTACCTGTACTTTCTCATCTTCAATTATATCTTTCTTAATTACTAATGAGTCTGTTTTAAGATTCTAAATATAGGAGGTTCTCAGGCTTTTTAATTTATAATTTTATTGTATAGGAGTCCAAGAATATGGTATGATAACCAGTTCTCTAGGATTTGTTGAGACTTCCTTTGTAGGATATATAATATATATCCTACCATCACAGAATACAGAATCTTTACATGCACACAATAGATCAAACCTGTTAATAATGTGTTTAAATCTATCTCTAATCATTTTTGTCTGCCTTATCTATTTGTGAAAGAAAAGCATTAAGAGCATTCCATCATGAATGAAGCCTTGTCATCTTTCAGACATAAAGTTCTTAGGTTGTTCAAATAATGAAAATAAAGTCAAAGCAAATTTCTCCTTTCCTTTTGTTTCTCATATCATTAATACAAAACTACATCTGTGACAAGGTTTTAAATTGTAGTAGAAAAAAATTAAGGTTTATTGAAAGCAAGAGTTAAAGTTTAATTGTTTGATCAATCTTCCATGCCTATATCTGGTATTCAGAGCAACAAATTTGATGATAACAATATGTAATATAATATAAATTATTTTCTACTCTTGTTTTGATATTCGGCAGCATTTTTATTGTTCCATGTTGCTTTGTTTTTGTCATTGTTCTTGTTGTCTTTGTTGTTTTCCTCTTTAAAATGAAAAAAAAAAAGAAATCTTATCAAGAGCAACAAACCAAACAATCACTAATACAACATACTTACTACAAAAGGTGTAGGAACATATCTTGAAAAAAGGTACACAGGAACATCTTTAGCCAGTAACACTGCAGCTGTGAGTTTAGCAAGCCTAAAAAAAGATTCAGAAGATTTTGCTTAGTCCTTACCATGCTCTTAAAAGAGAACCTTCCACATAAAAACATTTAATATTATAATTAACCTGAATTCTTAATATAACATAACAATATAATCATTTCTTACAATCACTTAATTTTTAAGTTTTATGCTCCAACTTCAAAATGCAAATAAATAAGATTTACTTAAAAGGGAAATTGGCAGGTCAGGGAGATAGCTCAGCAACATAAGCACCTGCCTGGAAAGTGTAAGGCCCTGAATTGATTTTTGGTGCCAAGTAAAGGAACGTAGCTTAATAGTAGAGCACCTGCAAGCATGTGGAAGGCTCTAGCCTCATCCCTAACAATATACACCCCTAAACTAAAAGGAGCTTAACAATTAACAGAATTGATGGATGTTATAATTTTTTTTCTGTCATTCACCTTTTTGATGGCTCATTTATTAAGATGTAAGACCTGCAAAATGCAACAGATTGGTAGAAAATGAAATAATATAAATGCTACATGTATACTTACTCCCTGAAAAATCAGTATACCATGATTATTTATGAAAATACTCTTAGTAAAATAGGATTATGATATAATATAAACTATATAATCATTCCTACCCAGTCCTTTTACCAATACATTAAACTTACAAACTATGATATTCTGAGTGAACCACCTAATGATGTCATTTTATGATTTTCCTTCTTTTTTAAAAATCTGTAGCTTATTTTTGATATGCATTCTCTTCTGTTTCAACTCTAAAATAAACACTAGCATGTAAACACATTTTAGTCTGGTAGTCTGCCTCACAAACTGTTGACCAAAAAATAAATATTTTATTCTAATACAACTTGTTTTTTTCAAACAACACTGTACCTCTGGCTGCTACAGCTGCTGGTAACTTGACCACGAGTGTCATACCCAACAACAAGGCCTCTCTGTTTAAAGTCTGAGAAACATCTCTCAAGGTATTTGTACATTCCCTGGAGCAAACAAACACAAAAGATCAGATTCCTGATGAATTTTTGTATTTTATAACAGTTAATATCTTTTTTTTTTTTTTGTAGTACTGGGGATTGAACTCAGGACCTTGTGCTTGCCAAGCAAGTGCTTATTTTACTGAGCCATCTACCCAACTCTAATATGTCTTTATATGTTTCTTTTTTTTAAATTTTTTAAAGAGAATAAAAAATAATAATATTTAAAATATAGAAATGATATAGAATTTCACTAAATGAAATACAAATTTGACAGTATTTGTTGTATTGCATAATGCTGTCTTCAAATTAGTTGTTTAGATTACCAGATTAAAATCTCTATGTACTGTAGGTAATTTATGGTCTCTCAGGAACTGGTTTCTGCCTTTATGCCCACATTATTGCTAATGTGGGAGCAATACTATGCAATCCACAAACATGAAATGATAAATATTTCCTGGATTTTCAGATCCATTCTAATAATATAGATGTATTAACTTGGTAATGATTCAACTCATACCATCAGGGGCTTGCCAAATAACTCAGCAGATTAAAGCATCTGCATGCAGGCACAGGAGCCAGGGATTAGATCCTCAGGCCTGCAGTGCCAGGCCCACCTCCATCCAGAGGCATACTGAGATGGTGATTGAAACTGGGCATTGTGGCGAGCACCTGTAATTGCAGCACTTGGGAGGCTGCAAATAGGAAAACTACTAAGAGTTCCATCTAGTAGTGAGACCTTGAACACCCTGTAGAACCTTCCCTAAAATACAGGAAGAAAAATAAAATAAAAACCCATACCATGAAGAAATGTAAGGGGAAAAAATATGAGACATGAGCATCAATAAGCTAAAAAAAATGCACTAATGGTGGTTGGACAGGATATTATGTTGGCTTCTAGTACTATGGACAACCACTAGGAAAATAGCAAGGTAGAAAGTATTAATTATTGAATCTTTGATATAGATTTTTTTTTTGTCTTTTTGAGACAGGGTCTCACTATGCAGTTCAGGCTGGCCTTAAGCTCACCTTGTAGCTCAGGCTAGGCTCGAACTCACAACAATCCTCCTGCCTCAGCCTCCCAAGTGCTGGGATTACAGACATGCGCCACCAGGCCAGGCCAAATCTTTGATATAATTCAGGTATAAAAAATAAGATACGTAAACAGCTACACTCTCTTAATTTACTGATAAGAGACATCTGCTATAATAATGTCTGTAAGTATAATATCATGTATGCACCTTGTATAATACCAAAACATTATGAAAACAGTTTGCAATGTATTAATTTATCAAATCCATCCTATTAAGGTGTCTCATTGATATTTGTACTTCAATAAAATAAAATAAAAATAAGCTAAAAAAAAAAAAAAAAAGAATCAAAAGAAATTGTTCCTTGTTTTCAGACTCCAGAGAACAGAATTACAATTTTTGCTAAATCCTAAAATTGAAGCTAACTAAGAGATCTGATCTATTTAGTACACAAACATTTTTAATCAGTGACATAGTTCTTCACTGGAACACTTCTTAAGATGGTGGTACCATTTATAATTCCTCAGGTTTTAAAATCTCACAAGTCATAAACAAATCATAGACTATAAAAATGGTGAAACATAATAAAAAGAAGTATTTCATGTCAAAAACATAAAAAAATGATAAATTAAAACCATTTTAACCATCCTGGGAATGACTTGCTAACTTTAACAAACATTTTCACTTCCAGTTACTTCTGTAAAATGAGATGGGAAATTTAATCTTTATAACTTCCTGAAAAGAAAGAAATGCAAATACTATTTTGTTTCTGTCTTTTAATATTCTTTTTAAAATGAGGACACAAAATAAATGTCCATTTATGTAAAGCTCCATGTAATAAATTACCCAAGGTCATTTGTTTAACTAAAATTAAGTTATTCTGACTTACTAAAGATCTACACTAATGGGAAACACTATTAAGGATGAGGCAGCATCAATCAAGGCCACAGTCACTTCCAGTACATATGCCATTCAAGTGTAATTAATTCTCTGAACCTACTCTACATGAGAGATAGAGATTAATATATCCCAACTAGGCTAGTTTCACGAATCTATTCTAATATAACAAATATTATCCAGCAGGGCATAGTGGTATATACCTGTACTTCCAGCACTCAAGAGGCTGAGGAAGAAGAGTTGCTGAAAGGTTAAGGCCAGCCTGGGTTATAGAGCACAAGGCCAGGCTAAACTGTGCAGTGAAATCTTGTCTCAAATATGTATATTCTCGTATCAATAAAAAAATGTTGACCAAATTCTGACTTTTGGTCTTGCCTGAGATTTATCTTAAAAGTCATTTATATATCTTCAAGGTCACAGACTAATTATTTGATCAATAGTTAATTTAGATGCCATTGTCAATTTGCTGAGCATGTTTTCAGAAAGAAGTAAATTCTGTAAAGCCAAGAGTTAATAGGATAAAAGAGATGAAATAAAAAGATGGTTGGGATAGTATATATACATATATATCCTAAAACCTGACAGATCCTCATATTATTGTCTGCTATAAGAATCCATCTTATCTCTAGATATTCCTTTATATCTAGAGTTTGAAAGAGTTAGGGCTTAAGAATTAGATTCATTCTAGCCTTGTTCATGAAGAAATAGTACACATAAAAAGATTAAGCAAGATTCATTTCTAGTTGAAGACTAGAAGGGAGATGGAGAGGGAGCTGGTAGGAAAACTGGCCTGTATCTTACTTATCTCAGCCATCTTTTTTATTTTTATCTCCTCTATCCCCTGCATTAACCATTAACCCTTGGCTTTGCAGAATTCACTTAGAATAAGGCTAAAGGTGACTTATCCTTTGGTAATATTGATTAGAGCTATGTTCACTAAGATATTCTATAAATGAGAATTATTTTTAGTATATGCTAATGCATGACTGACCTCAAAGGTATAGCTTCTTGAAAAAGTAAGGATGATTCCTTGAGAAGGTAATTTGTTTCTAAAATGAGGTACACAAAAATGAAGTAAAATAAACTGTATCATGTTATACAATTAAATTAAAAGAACAGTCAAATGGATATGGAAAATCATGTTTAAATGAAATACTTTCAACTAAACTTGCCAAATATACTGGGTAACCTTTACGAATGGCCATATACCAACATATGTAATTATCTTCCTTATAAAAGCATGCTCAACAAGTTGGCAATAGCAACTAAATTAACTATTAATCAAATAATTAGTCTGTGACCTTGAAGATGTACAAATGACTTTTAAGATAAATCACAGGCAAGACCGTAAGTCAGAATTTGGTCCACACTTTTTTTATTGATACAAGAATACATTCCTGAACAAAAAAAGAAAAAAAGAGACAGACAGAAAGTGGGGGTGAAGAAGGAAGAAGAGGCATTCTCTAATTAATATAACAAAATAAAGAGCTAAAAAATAGTTCATAATATTTACCTGTGTTGACTGTATTACCGTAAGATCATTAATATAGCAAAACCCTGCTCCCATGGCAGAACGAAGTCCTGCAGTCCCAAAAGTCATTCGGCAGCAAAGGCGATCTCTCAATTCCTTGTTCATCCCATTTCGTAACAGATTTTCAATCTGTTCTTTCGTCTTGGGATTCTATTAAAACAAAGAAGTTAAAATTTAGTCAGGATTTCAAGTTCCAACATCAAGCTTTTCTGAGGGTCCATGTGTGCACATGACAAGGTTCTATATTGACTATAAATTCCACAGTGCTATTAAAATCAATATGTATAACAAAAGCAATACCTGTCACTTACTAAGTCCTCAAAGAACCCAGACCCTATTGAAGATGATTTATATACATACAATTTTATAGCATTTTGCAATAACATAAGCAAGAGTGACAAGTGTAAGAGTTACAGACCTAAAATGACCTTCTTAGACAAAAGGACATCAACTGGAAGATGAGGGATAAATGCTATCAAAACTTATCTCTCTACATATATAAAACTGCTAATCAAATGACCAGATAAATGCTACCACTCTTTAAAAACACAGAGAACTGTGTAACTTATTACAATATGTGTTGATTATAAAAGGTCTTATATGCTAAACGTGTCATGTAGGATTTTCATTAAAATCCAAACATGGCTGGTAAATGTAGCATGCCAATGTTCATATTTTAGTTTTCTGTATTTTATTTGCTTGCACTTTATTTTCATAAATCTGAAGGATATTTATGACTAAAAGAGTATTTCACAAAAAAGTAGCAGATTTGGTGCTAAAGGTTTTAGCTCAGTTGTTTAGTATATGTAAAGCTTTAAATTCAATTTTCAGCACCCAAACATAAGAATATAAAGAGCAACAGGTCTCAAATAAAACTGATATCATAATGAAACTTAAATGAAGTTTCCCTTTATTTTCTTTTCAGAAAAACCTAACATTAAGAAAATAAGGTGAGCTCTTGGCCACGGCAGGCCCGGAAAGATCCAGCCGTGCCGGGAACGTCAGATCTCGGTCGTGTGAAGCGTCTTTTCGGCGGCTTCTGCCCACTCCCAAGCCCCCCAATAAAGCGATCTGGTCTCCAAAAAAAGAAAAGAAGGTGAAACAATTTTCCTCCTCAAGGTTAGTACAGATTGAGTCTATACTATTTATATCTTCTACATATATAGCCTATGTAATGGTAGTGATAACAAATATTGGAATTATAAACCAAGACATACAAAAAGCACTAAATATTGAGTATATTCGTATTTGCAAAAGGATAAAAGTATACCAACATAAAACAAAAGCAAAACAGTTTTCTGTTTATAGTGAAAATTAAACTAGGGTATATGGCCAAACTAATGAGAAGATTTGAAAAATTCTGATTAACTGAAATTTTAGTGTTTAAAATTGAAGGGGCCAGAGAGATGGCTCAGTAAGAATAAGTACTTCCGTGGTAAGCACAAGGGCCTGAATTCAATCCCTGATTCGGCCAAAAATAGAATAAAATAAAAAATAAATAAAATTGATATATAGTAACCTATACCCAAAAGTTTCTGTCTTATAAATGATATGTATTAACACTATACAGCCTACATAAAATATGAATTATTAAGAGAGAAATATATACTACTAGTTACTAGTATATTATTCTAATGTCTAAGATATCACCACATTTAATAGAGATGTTAAAGAGACTCAGAGAAGGTTAAGATTCAAAGATAGGAATAACACAATTAAAAGGAAAGCAAGGATTTAAGAATTAACAATGAAGAGGGGGCAGGAGAAAAGCTAGGAAACATGACAAGGGCAAAACTCTACACTTATATGCACAAGATGGTTAAGGCAATGATCCTGAGAATCTTCATCAGTTTTTTGAAACTAGCAGTGAATTGGTAGGATTCTCACCCTGACTAACTATACATATTGATACCTGTGAACTAAACAACTGCACTGAATAGCAATGTGTAATATTAGGGTCATGCTTGGAATGCCTGTCATTCTGGTCTTCTACACGGAAGCACTTATTCTACTGAGCCATCTCCCTGGCCCCTTGATTACAGTCTTCTAAATACATACTTCTTGCTATGTCATATCAATTACTGCTATACTGTCTCTCAAGTAAATGTTTGTTTTAAATGAAAGGGTAGCAAATGAAAACAGACAAGAAAAAAAGTCACAGTACTGTCCTGCTACAATGCTATATATGGTTAGATTTTTAAATTTCTCTGTAAAAATATGTAATTGTTTATTCTAATTTTTAAAAAATATTATTTACTTTTTTTTACATTCTGTATTTAATGCTTAACATATCAATATTTGATGGAAAATGCCTGTTCCATGCTATGTCTAAAATGTTTAATATTCAGACAGATAGTGAGGTTAAGCTCAACTGCCTAGTTATAGGGTAATAATGTCATTAAGCTTCTCTTCTGGAAGGTTAACAACTTATATTTGCAGACCAAAAGTTAAAGAAAAAGAAGGACTATAGGCAGCCAACATTTTGGCCCTACCTTTCAAGGTCAGTGAGGACTCAGGACATAGTAGAACCTGTATTGTAACATCCTGTAATTGAGTGTTGTCCCAAATTTTCTGATCAAGGAGATTATGGGGCCACAGAGGAAAGTGAATGATGATGTAGAGTGTGCCTAAGGAGAGTCACTTGGAGAGAAAATATTCTCTCAGGATTTCACAGAGAGCAAATTAGTCAAGCATGGCCTTGACTCATCCAGATGGCTAACAAAGGATCTACAAAGTGTGGTACAAGGTTTCAGGGTAAATCCAGAGGGGATTTGACTGGCCTTGGCAGACACAAAAGTTACATACCTTGTTCTATAGGTCTTGCTTTATCTTGGTCTTAACCACCCAGCAAAAAAGTAAAGCTATATTAATATGCTGAGCTGTAAAGGGCTCAAGTCAACAAC
This sequence comes from Ctenomys sociabilis, assembly GCA_004027165.1. Taxonomy (NCBI): domain Eukaryota; kingdom Metazoa; phylum Chordata; class Mammalia; order Rodentia; family Ctenomyidae; genus Ctenomys; species Ctenomys sociabilis. The sequence continues at coordinate 20,940 of PVKA01008668.1, forward strand.
TTCTGACCTTGCCAGTCCTACAGAAAACCCACTACTATTATGAACTACTGGACTATATTGGAATATTGTTCTGAATTCATGCACCTACAATATTTAAATGGCAATGGAATAACCATCTCTCACAAAACTAAACAAAGAAAGGGGATACAAATGAAGGACCATTTTGAATCTGTACATACAAAATAGGATAGGTACACAACTACTTTATCTTAATTCAGTGAGAAGAAAGATTTGTACTAATAGTGTTTGGACAGGATATCATGTCTGCATCTTGTACTATGAATAACCACTACAAATACAACAATATGTAATGTATTAACTACTGAAACTGTCCTATTAATTGGTTTTGAAACTTTCTCATTGCTATTTTTTCTCAATAAAATTAATTTTAAAAAAGAAAAAAGATAGGAATAAAAAGCAAAAATTCAGTGGGTGTTCATATATAGTGGATACATGGCACTGTCATACAGTTAGTGAAGCTGCAAAATGAGATGGCCTTTTCAGAGTGATTTTGTAGCAGTGCATCATTTTTTAAACTGCAAAAACCTTTTGGCTCACAGATATTTTTCTGTACAGGAAGTAGCTGACCTGGAGATTGACTATACATTTAGGGATAGAGAAAGGCCATCCCTGAGAATATGGAGCTCCAGAGAAGAGCCATGCAAACAAGTTGTGAGGACTCGAGCAAGGCCAGTCCAACAGGTGTCTGGCCTTGGTGTTCTTCCCTGTTAATTACAGCACAGATAGCTTTCAGAACATTTCACTTTTAGTATTCTCAGCAAAACACTGAAGCCATGCCCATTTGACTCCATTTTTACCCTGTATAAATAAAGAGGCAGAGCATGTTAGGTTGTTGATGCCTCTACATCACAGAGGTCACGTCCCACCCAGTCAGTTCCAGCTTTCCTGTTAGTGTGTCTATAGCTTTTCTTACTCTTCTATCACTCCCTCTCAAGACCCTAATAGCTGTGCAGGTCTTGGCATTTCTGCCTGAAAAAGTATCTTGACACAAACTAACATATTCACACAAAAATGCTGCAGTATTCTTATTGGTCCTGTCAATCTAATGCATGGAAACTGAGATTTACAGAGAAATCCTCATAGGATTTAAGACTTAAACATGGCTTTATACCTAACTGGTTTGACTTAGCATATATACTATTTAACTAAAACAAAATACTTGCATTAAGCAGGTTAAAACTGTTTCTAATGAAATTTAACTCCAGTTATAAGTAAAAAAATAAAATAAAATAAAATAAATGGGCCGGTAAGATAGCTCAGGAGTCTAAAGTACCTACTTAGGCAAGCATACAGGGACCACAGTTCAATCCCCAGCATCTCATGCCACACCAGCTCTGCCCACAGGGTGAGCTGAGCCAGTCACAAAACAAAAACAACCAAAAGAAAATAAAAAAGTAAAAAGTAAAATATTTAGGTCAGCCAGATAGCTCATTACTTCAGGTCTAACAAAAAAGAAAGAGTTTAACTGATGTCAATATAAAAGAAAAGCACCTTCAAAATTTTAAGCCAATAAGAAAGTTATAATTCATATATTTCTAGAATATGCTTAGCAATCTATTATATAAAATAAAATTTGTTTAGAAGTAAATGTATTCAATCTGAATTAAAGTGTATCTATCATATCTTAGAATTCTAATAATCTTAATGATCAAAAAAAAAAAATCCTGCAGAAAATCCATAGAGATGTTAGTGACTATTACTATCTTCTATACTTGTCTACAATAAAGCTAATTATTTATTATGAAATCAATAAGCTAAAAAAAAAGAATTTTTTTAAAAAGAGTAGAGAATTAAAGCCATATATTGTATATACTTCCAATTTTACCTACATACTCGAAAACTACACAGCAGACTAAAATCACAACAACTCTACCTGCCATTAAATGAAAGCATCAGCATTCACTAAGAAGGATAATTTTGGACTCATCCAAGTTTTTCTGAACCCATCATGTTATAATTAGGAGTAAAGCTAATGGTTTAATATGAAAACATTAAGGTGAAGAATATACAATTTAAGGCATACACTATAAATTTTTGCTTTTACTCTGATTTTTTTCCTCTCTTGAATTTCTTATAACTTCTTAGTTATTGTTTTTCTTTTAAAACAAAACTTATACGTTTATATCTGGTAATCTGAAAAACTAATTTGCATCATGTAATACACCAACCATTGTTGGATTCCTATTACTTTGATTAGTAAAATATTGTATCATGTAAAATACTGTTTTCTTCTATCACTATTTTGTATTCTTTAAAAATAATAATCAAAAGTAAAAAAAACCCATATCAATTATCAAAAAAAAAAAAAAAAGAAAAGAAAGACATACTCTATGCAGCTCTGACTCTTAGCGATCCTACTGTTTTCAGCCTCCTCAGTACTGGGATTATAGGTGTGTGCCGCCACACCTGCACTCTGTGGCCAGCTCAACATGCCTGAGAGCAGGGCCAGCACGGTATGTGGTGTCAGGGATCAAAGCCTGATCCCTTCGCTTACCCAAGCAGGTGCTTAATCCACTGAGCTACATCGCTTGCCCTTTTCTGCTATTTTTAATCTAATTCTATTAATTCCTTTTTTTCCTTAACAGAATCCCCTGTTTTCTCTCCCTCATCTCACCTTCCATTGCTTAATTTTTAAGTTATACCGCTTTTATTCTCCCATTACCTACTACCTTTATCTTTTCTAGCAGCATAACCATAAGCTTTATTTACCTTAAAATAGTTACCTCTGTGCTATCACTGTAGAATTCTATTGTCACAGTTACTTCAAAAGAGTACAGTTGTTTTCCCTCTAGTTGCAGGTTTGTTCAACCTGCAGTCCACTGTTTTTCTGGCCTCTTTTAAAAAAAAGTGTTATAATGTTAGGGCCAGCAAGATAGCTCAGCAGCTAAGCACCTGCTTAAGCAAGTGCAAGGAATGAAGTTCAATCCCTGACATCACATGCCATGCTGGCCCTGCCCCCAGGCATGCTGAGCACGCCAGAGTCTGAGCATGGTGGCACAGGCCTATAAACCCAACATGGGGGAGGCTGAAAACAGGAGGATCACTAAGAGTTAGAGCTATGTAGTGAGATCCTGTATCAATAAATAAATGGATGTGACATAGTCTAGCTTGCCAATGAGTTTATTTGTAAATCTTTTTTCTACTTATTTTATAAACTTACTATTTTTTCCAGCTTTTCATCTCAAGAAATTGAATGAAATGAACAAAAAGCAATGCTAAAACTTATTCAAAAAAGTAAACATAAAGACTGAGAGAGAAATTGGGCCTGCAAAAGAAGCTTGGATGAGTAAAACAAAAAAACAAGATGCAAGTGCATGCTGAAGGAAGCAGGGTGGGATGTCATGAGGAAAACCAGTGACAACCAAAATTAGTATTTTTATAATTCCTATATCCCTTGAATCTATTGTTAATATTCTAGACCTGAAGCTTAAAAACATCTAAGCCATGAATTCATTATTTTGAAAACTAGAACAAATCAAAAGAATATGATTAATATATTAAGGATCCCAAATCCCAATAGTCATCTATAGAGAATCTAAAATAAAAACTAACTCTTAAGTAAGCCCCAAACATCTAAAACTACAAAACTGTAAATAATAGTTTCAACATTATGATCAGAGATTTGTATCTAAATAATAAATGCCAGTTTAATGTAACCATAGAGAAAAAAATTAGCATTTATTTCTGACCAGAAGTTAAAATAGGAAACTGTAATCTGAAAATCTGAAGGGAAAGCACAGCTGACATTTACTCAGCTTGCTGATCCATTTCCAGAGCCCTAGAGCAGAGCAAGTTTTCAAAACCAGATGCTTCCCGATTGAATCAAAACATAATCACATTAAACAAATCATTGCTTTCCCCTTTATAAAAGGATCTTTATGTAATTCTAAATTTGATTTTCCTATCATTAAAATTTTGGAAGAAATTAGCATAAGTTGACTTAGATAAAAACCTGAATACTATGCTCATCATATGAGATTTACTTGAATCACTCAGTGAATTAAAAAAATCCTAGAAAATCCATTAAAACATAGCATACTGTTATCATTTAAGTGTAATATTAGAGATGCAAACAGTGTGCAAGATTAAAATTTGAATGTTCAAGGCTGGGGAGATGGCTCTGTGGAATAAGCGCTTCCCTGGCAAGCTCAAGGGCCTGAGTTCAATCCCTGGTTTTGAAAAAAAAAAAAAAAAAATTCCTTGGTCTGGGGAGATAGCTCAGTGGAATAAGCGCTTCCCTGGCAACTGCAAGGGCCTGAGTTCAATCCCCAGTTCCGCAAAAAAAAATAAAATAAAATTTGAATGTTTATTATTTTATTTTAAAGCTTAAACCCACCTAGATGTTGTTTCTTTGTTCTTTTAATGGTACTGGGAAATGGATCCAGGGCTTTGCATGTATCAGGTGAGTAGTTTGCCACTGAGCTGCACCCCAGTTTCTTTTAAAATTTTGAGACATAGTCCCACTAAGTTGTATAGGCTGACCTCCAGCTTGTGTTCTTCCTACCTCAACTTTCTTAGTATCTAGGCTTATAGCTGTGTACCGTAATAGCTAGACAGTCTTTTAAACAATAAAACACCACCACTTTCACTTCAATTGTTTTCAATCAACCACATTATGGGGGACTACTCAGACTGCTTCAAAGCTCAGGGGGATACCCTGGTTTCTCTTCAGATCGTACAAATCTTTTGCCTTTTCAAAGCTCAGGGGGGTCTAAGGACTTCTGAGGACATGACCCATTTATGTAGCACAGGTGCACAGTGGGATACAGTTATGTAACTATGCCTTAGAACAAGTAAACACACATCTGCTGGTGTGCTTATACAAGAATATAAGATGATAACCTATAAGAATTATACAATAAAGACACAGGTGGCTCTCATGAGCTCTCTGGCTCTCTGCTCTGCTCCATGTTGCTTACTATTGTTCCTAATACCTTGTACACGTGTGCGCTTTAACCTTGGAACCTCACCTGAGCAGGCCAACAGTCTCCCTTAGGCCTCCTGAGTGCAATGACAACTGGCATAGTCAGCAGGAAACTGAGGTGAGTGGTCCCATGGAGGCTGTGGAAACAGTGCTCAAGGGTGAGGGAGAGCCTAGGAAATGACTGATAAGGGACCCTGACCTCATCACGACTACCTGTAGCCACCTTCTTGACAGCTTGGAAGACTCCAGGGGAGTAGCAATCAGTCTATCTGGAGCCCGGGGATGTCTTGTAAGCCATAGAAGCAATAAACAAATTCCTCTACCTCACTGTGTAACAGTTCAGCTGCTTTGTACTCTCTTCTGCTGAATAAATCAAGAGGAAGGTGCCCTGGTGTGGCAAGTAGAGAAGCTACAGCAGATAGAAAAGGATCTTGAGCAATAGTTGGCTGCAGTGAAGCTTAGGTTGTGAGGCATGGAAAATACTGCCTCCTCCAGATATGTCTCCAGAAGCATAAATCCTCATGTCTCAGAAAACCCCTCGAAAAATTCTCTGGTTTTGCATGCTAAGCCAACTATTTGCCAAAAAGTAGAAGTATAAGAACCCTTATCTCAGGGAGGAGGACTGGGAGGGTTGATTACTTCTACCTAGCACACAATCTGTACAACCTATAAAACTATGGAGCTGCAGGAGCTAGCAAAACAATTAAAGCAGAGATGGGTGAAACAGTGCCTGTGTGGCTGCTATGGCTACAGTACAATGGGGCTAATGACCTGAAGTTAGGACCACAGAGATGTCCCAAACAGTCAGCCTAGTCAGCACCCTGTCTGAGAGACAAGTTCTGCAGGATGTACTACATGAGACAGCCCCAGAAGATATACTGTGATAAATTGCTTCATGGAAGTGGCTTGCCTGCTTTGGAAGAATCCAGGTGACCTCAGCAAGTCACATCTAGTCTTGATAGCTATACCACATAAAATGGGCATGTGCAGATGATGTTTGCACTGCAGCACTGTAGCCCAAATAAGGAACTGCTGATGGCAGGCATCAAAGACCTAATCCTTGTGAGTAGACTGGCTGGCATACTTGGGTCAGTGGCAGCCCTCCTATCCCCCTTTCTGATCAGCTGATCCATGATATTGTTGATGTTTGGGGCAAGCTAGGAGATGTGGAAGTGAAGTGCCATGGTAAGACAACATCTGTAAAAATTGTACAAGCAAAAGAGAAAAAGAAGTGGGGCTCCAGGCAAGTGGACCTATCCCCCTAACATCAGGCTCAGGTTACTGAAGGTCAGTTCATATCAGATCTGGATGGACCTGCTGGCTGCTGGCCTAGCTACAGATAAGTTAAACAGGCAGCATTTGGATATGTTGCTACTCTGGAGGCAGTTATGCCCTGAGCAGCAATACCAGCCAATGAGCCAGGGACAGATGGCCAAAACAGCCCCAGTGAAGCAGGAAAAGACATTGGCTTCCTTTTACCTCAAAAACAAGGCAGGGTAAGACATTTGGGTCTTGAGGGTCCTGAGAGAACTGGAGGCCATATGTGGAACTATTTACTGGTCCAAAAAGAATGTGCAATGTGTACTAGAACTGGTGGAGCTGAATCAACATTAATACAGGGCAACCCCAGACTATTCTTCAGTACCTACCACATGCACAGGAGAGTATGGAGGCCACTATACCATAATCCAGAAGACCCAGGTGACTGGGTATTGGATGCTTGCCCCCATGACTATATTATGTTTATGTTTCTCCAGTTGCTGAAAACATACTGGGGTGGACATACTGAGTGGTGCTCAGCCTGACACCATGCAGTGAGAATTCTAGTTGCAAATTCACATGGTAAAAACCATAGTTCCAGGCCATCCATATCACACAACACTGATTTTCTCATAGGCCACATGGGTTATGTGCACAAAGCAGTACTGGCTACCTGGAGGCCATGAGGAGTAAGAACCAGAGCTTCCCTAAAAAGTGCCACAGCCATCTTCAGCAACAGTGAGGTCCAGAGCTCCTCCAATGATGAGGCAAACTGAGCTCAGTTTACCATATGTATAGTTGTAACTATGTGACTAAGCTCTAACTAACAGTATATAATGGAAATATGTTCCACTTCAGGTCTTATCCTGAAAAGGATTAACTCTATGCTACTCCTAAATATCCTTATCCTATGGGTTCAAAAATGCAAAACTGGAGCAATTGGCTTGGATCAACAGAAGAAGCTGATTATTGAGAATAGCATAGCCACCCTAACAGCCCATTGTCTTTTGAATATTATGAGAGAAATTATCTTCTATCTCCTATAAACCAATATATACTATTTTTTTAACTCTGTTTCAGCAGTTGAGAGTATAGCCTGACTAATACAAAGGTAATGTTTGTCCCCATTATGAAATAAGACAGAGAAGACAGTCTTCTCACAATCTTGTCCCAATACAATGCTTTTTCTATACACTGAATTCCATCCTCGTGAGTCTTCCTTTCCTGGCTATCCTCAACCATTTTTCTTGCCTCTATACATAAAACATTTATCTAAGGCTTTATTTTGCAAACATCTTTCAAAAAAATCTAAAAAAAAAACCCTATAATCTAAATCATTTCTGGTCCCAAACATTTTGGATGACAGATACTCAACATGTAGCTTAAATATCAAATAATCTTTAATGTAGCAATTATATTTCTAGAAATTAGTACAAGGATATAATTGTGGCTGCATATTAAGATTTAGGGGATATTCACTAAAACAATGCTAATAATAATTCTACATTGCTATATTTCAATAGAAAACTAACTAAATAAAAAGGATGATACAATAACACATTAAAATATTAGGGAGCCTAATGTTATAAGTATATTAGTGGCCCCACCGGATCCTGATTCAACCCAGAGCCCAGGCCCGACATGTGAGTGAGACCACATGGGGCCCACTGGATCCTGATTCAATGCAGAGCCTCAGCCCAGCATGAGTGGGACTGCCCAGGGGCCACTGGATCCTCATTCAAGCCAGCACCCAGGCCTGGCATGTGAGTGAAACTTCCTCCATCAGACAGACCCAGTGTGAAACCCTGTGGCAGAACTCCCTGCATAGAGGCTAGAGGCAAGAACCACTCAGTTGATCCAGGAGCACAACTCTTGCTCGAGTGGCACAGTGGGTTCACCTCCAAGAGTTGCAGCAGGAAGAAGTGGAGCACAGCAGCCTGACCTAAGCCACACTACCAGGATGAGTTTGAACTTGATAGATCCAGACCTGGTGCTAAGACAATAACTCTATCAATGCTCTACACCAAAGGTCAGAAGACAGTGCTATTCAAAATGACAAAAGAGAAAGAGCAAAATGTATTCTCAGGCCCCAAGCCCACCTAGAACAAATACTAGAGACAACAGCATAGAAGAAATTGGAAATCACACATCTGAAATCTCTGAAATGACAGCATCTGAAGCAAAGAAAAAACTGCAGAAAGCTATAGAAGAAATCAGATCAGAAATAATTTCTGAAGTAAAAAAAAGAAAACTATAATGAAAAAGTACTAAGTGCTTCTAAAGAAAACACTGATTTAAAAATAAAATAGAGGAGAATAGGAAAATGATGGAATCCTTGAATGAAAATATAGGAAAGAAATAGAGACCATGAAGCAGATTCAAAGTGGTATACAGGAAACTAAAACCTCAATCACAAGCTGGCAAAACCATCTGAATGAAAGTGAAAATAGACTTCCAGACCTTGAAGACACCATTGCAGCTGGTAAAAAGGTAAGAAAAGATCTCTTACAAACAACTAGGATGCAGGAAAAAATAATTCAACACCTGCAAGATCATGCAAAGATGAACAATGTGAGACTAATAGGCATCAGTGAAAAGGAAGGAGTCAATACAAATGATATAAAAAGAATATAGACAAAAGTAATAGCAGAAAACTTCCCAAACATGGGGCAACAATCTGACATTCAGTAACTGAAGCATATAGAACTCCAAATAACATCAACCCAATTAAAAGCACTCCCAGACATATAATAACCAAGATCCCAGAAATTCAGCAGAAACAGTATACTAAAGCCACTAAAGAACATAAATAGATTGCATTTAAAGGAAAATCCATCAGAATAACGGCAGATTTCTCTTCACAAACCACCAAGGCAAGAAGAGCATGGGGCAAAGTACCACAAGTCTTGCAAGAAAACAAATTCCAACCCAGACTGATATACCCTGCAAAACTCTCTTTCAAGTATAATGGAGAAGTGAAATACTTCCATGACAAAGAACTGAGAATTTCATGATGATAAAGCCAAGCCTACACAGATTATGAAGAGATTATAGGATCGGAATGACCACAACTCTATGAATGAGAATGGAAAGAACCCACCAAATAGGGCAAACAATTAAGCACAGGAGAAAAAGAGGTATACAACTACAGTCTTTCAATTATTCTTTTGTATATAGCAGCAAAATATTTCCATTAGCATACTCTACAAATGGACTTCTCCTAAACCCTATAGGTCATTGATTCTGTTTGGGTCTACAGGATAGATATCAAGGAAATAGCAGTAGCTCAGTCTCACAAGTGACCCTGGCCACCAGTAAGCATCATGGACATTGTCCATGTCCATGACATACTAGAACTTTGTGCAATATCCTATCCCCAAACTGTTAGAAGTGCAGGTCATATATTTGTCATTCCAGTGTTTATGTTTATTTTTGTACAATTAACCTATTCAAATACTATGTGAATACTCTGAATTGATCACACATTTATATGTGTGTTTGCTAAGTATAAAATTCAATGAGGACACATCTTGTTTTTTTCTTTCATTCCTTTGAATTAATTAGCCTAGTTTCTTACCCACTTGTTTTTTATTTTTTCTAATGTGGAATAAGATGCTATTTAATTTGGTTCTTTCATAGCTAATATTTTTTATGTATATGCTTTAATTATTTTTTTCTTTACAATTAGTTTTGGACAATATCATTTTGTGTATCTTGGTATGACTCTATTCAAATTTCTTGTGAACTGACAGCCTTCATGCCTTAGCCACCCTAGTAGCTAGGATTATACGTGTGTACTACCTCATGTAGCTAATCCAAAATGTAATCCATCAATTGATGTCATTTATCAGCTTAGGACACTTCATAGTCATTATCTCTTTAAATATACCTTTTGGCCCATTTGCTCTTTCCTTGGGAAACTTCAATTAAATGAATGTTAGCAAGGTGTGGTAATACCAGCATTTTCAGAGGTTGAAGCAAAAGAAATGAAAATTGGAATCCAAACATGACAATTTAGTAATGTAGTGAGACCTTTTTTTTCAAAATTTTAAAAGGTGGGGTATTCTGGGGATGCAGCTGAGGGCAAAGGCTCTGAGATAAAAGACTAGTGCATAGCAATGTGATTGGAGCAATTGGGAACAATCTGGCAAAAGACTTGCTGACCATAGGCAGAGAGCAGTAGCTCTGACACAAGATGAAGCCAAGCCCTACACCCAGTACCAATCTTCTGACATAACATGATGAACCTAGTACCTGATATCAATCTTCTGACACAAGAAGAACTGAAGCTTAGCACCTGATACCAATCTTCTAGCATGAGATCAAGTAGGATCACCTGGGCTGACTACAAAAATGATACGAAAAGATGATAGCATTTATTTTATACCACCTTCCCCTGGTCTGTTCTGCTTGTAGAATATAGTCTTTTTCTTTCCAAGCACCCTTTTCTCAAGCACTTGTTTTGTGCTCTTTTCACCCTTTTTCTTACTTTTTACTTAAATGTTAATTTTTTAAACTCACCCAATTTCTGTTGAATTCATTGAGCAGACAGTAAGAACCTAGAAAGCACTGTTGGTCCCCACAACACTTGGTAACATGTCTGGGATCCATCTCCAACACACAAGAAAAGTATGTTAGAACTTTTCAAGGTATCATCTTATGTGTCTTACCTTTTATTTATTTTTTTATCTACCTACATCATTTGTGCTGTTCTGAATATTTACCACTGGCCCATCTTCTGTGGTAGTCCACTACTTCTCCTTAAAATATTGCTAAATTTGTTTGAGTTTTTAATTTTGGTTCTTTTTGTAGATTCAGAATTTCTGCTTATAAATGTATCTTTTTTCATTTCTCTACCAATTTTTTAAAATTTGATAATCAAAAACCTTTATATGATAACTTTAAGATGAACTGCATGTCAGTTTGTACTATGTTTTATTTCTGTAGGCTATTATTCATGTTGACCTGTTTCCTTGGCCTAGTTATCTTACAATATACTGGATATTATATTTGAAAAATTAGTAAGACTAAACTTAAAACCTTGGATAAAAAATAAATTTAAAACCTTCCCCTTTAGGGAAGATTTATCTTCTCTTTTCTCAGTCACCTGATAGCCCTAGTAACCCAGGTTCCAATTAATTGGATTAATCTTAATCCAATTTTCAGACCATCTAAATGATTGATAAGTGGAATGTAGTTTGTGTTAAGAACTTAAATTCATTCATAAGTAACTACAGGGTAATCTCAAGCATTTTCCATATCCTATCATAGGACATAGATTCAAATTATTTTGGGGGAAAAGGAGTAAGATAAGGTCTTACTTACATGATCTAGGCTGATCACTGTGTAGTCCAGGCCTGCCTTAAAAATGTGGTGATTGTCCTTCCTTAGACTCCTGAGTGCTGGGATTATACACATAGGCTGTCACATCTGGATAGATTCTAAGTCTTGCCTCTCTAAACTAGCAAAGCTAACAAAAAGACTATTAAATTACTTATTAGATACCCAAATCAGAAAATATACCAGGCAAATATGGCCATAAATGCTAAACTTCACTTTCTCAATTTCTATCTTTTAGATTGTGGGCTTGCCATTTCTTTCATCTAGATCTTGTCCTAGAAATGACTGATTTGTTGAATATTCATCATCTTCAAACAGATCTTTAAATCTCTAGTGTCTTCCCCCCCTTGTTGCTGAAGATAATCCAAATTATCTAATCTCTCATTACTAGAAGTATGTCTATTATACAACACTATATAGTATTTTATTGCTTATATATTGTTAATTATATATATTTAGTCTTACCTCCCAAATCAATATTAAAATTATAGTTTGTTTATATGCTCCCTCATATATATTACTATATACAGATATTCTCATATATTTCTATGTAAGAGTAGATACTTAAAATCATGTATCCAGAGGTTTGTGACAATTAAGGGCTTTCAAGGATAATTTTTATTGTTTTTATTTATCTTTAGAATACTAATTCCAAGTCAGACAGTTAGTTCTTCAGTATACCTCAAATATTCTGCGTCTCCATTAATTTATACCAGACAAAGATCCATGGTCTAATGTCTAATACACATTTTAATGTTAAAAATATTACCAATGATGAGAACCTTGCCCATGAGTATTAATCTACCAAGAAAAGAAACTTTTTCTTTCTTTCCTTTTTTGTGCTTTGTTTTGTTTTGTTTCGTTTTTGTTTGTTTGTTTTTTTTGTTTTTTTGTTTTTTTTTTTTGAGGGACCAGGGATTGAACTCAAGCCCTTGCACTTGCCATGGAAGCACTTATTCCACTGAGCCCTCTGCCCAGCCCCAACTTATTCTTTTTTAATAATTAACTAGATTCAATTTTCATGCTTTCAGTGCCATGCTAAAAATATACCAACTGCATGTATCATGAATTAAATTTATGGTACATGTGATATGATCAGGAAATACAATGCATATTTAATTTTATTACAATAACAGACATTTTCCCATCAATCCTACTTAATATAAGCCTCCTTTCTTTGAACACACTTATCCTATCATTTCTCACCAGTTTCTAAAGAATTTCTTGAAATCCTCTTTTGTAATCTAGCTATGCCATCATGACTTTCCCAGTATCCTAGATCAATTGAAAATATTTACATTTCATGTCATTTTGACTTTGAAGAAGAGCCAGTAGTCTCAAAGTGACAAATTTGGTGAATAAGGTGGATGAGGACACACCATAAGGTTTTCATGAGACTTCCCTCTGTTGGATGGCACTTAACACTAGTTACCATATTTATGGTCACAACTCATAAAGAGCCTCATAAAAAAGGGCTTCCTGAACTGTTTCAGAAAGTATAAAGAACAATGGTATTGGTGCATTTGAAGCAAGAGGTAGAATTCAGGATGGGAGGAGTTAATCGCCATGTATCTTTTACTGTAATTTAAAAAATTTAAACACTAGATTTTCATCATATGCCCTCTTTACATGTTATATAGAAATAATCCAAAACAAAACTATGCAAAATGATGTTTTGTACATTATCAAAAACATTTTAAGATGTTCCACAAAAAGGAAATACTAAGTATATTTCCCAAGTGAAAAATTATTCAGTCAATAAATTCATAATTAGGTCCTCTATGAAAATTTCAACATTCAAAGTACAAAGAGTAGAATATGATAAATTAAACAAAGATTTTTTCTTTAACATTAAAAAGGAATGACAATGACAGTATAAAAGTTAGCAAAAGATAAAATCAGTTCAAAGAAAACACTATTAATTATATATTTAATGAGTATATTTTAATACTCAGCCTCATTTAGAATAAAAAAATTAAGACTAAAATAGAATAGCTTTCATTTTTCATACTGGCAGGAGGGAAGGAAGAGGGAGAGAGGCAGAGGGGCAAACATATAAATTTAGTAAAATATTACTAAAGAATAACACTAGCAGGACAGTATTCTATTTTTATACTAAATGACACATTAAATATGTGTGAAAAATGTCTCTGGATAAACTAGATAGCTATAAGGAAACAAGAGGGCACATAATACAGTAGTTTTGAACATATTTATACACTAATTTTTAAGTTATAGTAATTAAAATTATATAGAATTGAAAAAAATATAAGTGTACTTTGCCAGCAGGTAAGAAAAAGAGTAGATGCACTGATTTACAAATACTAAATTGGAAAAGAAAAAAGATAAGAATATTAATTTATAGTTTAATATTTCACATTAATTTGTATTAACATATTAAAATTATACATAAAATAACTGTTGAAAGAAAGAGACCCAGATGTGTGATTTTACATGCCTGTAATCATACTTAGTGGTGATACAAGTGAATGTACTTACATCCAGAAAAGCTCTATCTAGTTCCTGGCTCTCACCAGTGCCAAATATTCCCTTCCTCTCCTTATCCCTCACAGCTCCTCTAAAGGGTATAAGCAAAGATCAGGGTCTATTTGCACTTTTAGAAAGCCCCAAAAGGGAATAAATTCTAGGAGGGACAATAGGAAATTTGTATGTAGACAAATATATTTTGGACAGGTCTAGATCTAGCATCTGAAGAGTGATCAGTACTGTATAATGTACCAGGCCTAAGACTAAAATTATCTGTTTAATAGTTTTAAGATGCTGGCAGGTATAAACTATACCTAGAAGACCAAGATAAACATGTGTCATGAGGAATTATCACCCAAATAAGAACTACTAATTTGGGTACTACTGAGATACAACTTTATTCTGTAGAAGCGCACTAAGCCCTGACTCCATAAAGGCACAGTATTTAGTATTTCCTAAGGTCCATCACTAGTACATGGACCACTGCATGGTTCAAATATTTTTGCTTACTGGATGTAAGTACATTCACTTGTGTGGTCACCAAGTATGATTACAAGCATGTAGAAATCACACATCTGGGTCTCTTTCAACAGTTTATTTTATGTATACTTTTAATATATACAGAGGACATGCTTTATTGAGTAAATATAGATGAGCACATTCTACTACACATGGGGAAGGGTATGGCATCTGTAAAAGACCTTCAACCCTTAAGAAAATCCCCATTCAAGTTTCTTTTGGATAAATTTTAACAGTAGCACTGGAGGGGAGCCACCACAAAAACATGCTTAAAATCAGCTCTCCTTAACCCACAGTAAATATAAGAAATAGAGGAAAACACAAATGAACAGACAAGATTGTGTTGAGAAACCACCCAAGACAGTGACCAAGTTAGGAAAAGTACCATGTCAGACATAAAAAGCTTCCCCCAAGATAGTGGGTTAGAACATGCATGGAGAAATTAGAAGGAACATCTCTTCCTGCACTGGGACAGGGGAGAAGAGGGAAATAGCATATCCCAAAAGGGAAAAATGAGAAGAAACTCTTAAAGGGAAAGGAAGGAGTACTGCAAGGATCCTGGTTGTGACAATCATATTTGGAGGCCTGGTGAGCAGATGGCAAGAAACCCTAGAGGAAAGCTCAAAGTACACGAGGTTGAAAAAAGGACTGGACAGGTATAGTACCAGAACAGAACTGGTCAGAGCTAAAAGGAACCCACAGCCAGGGTCTCATGTAGGCAACTGCACAGTGGTGAAACAACAGTTCCTCAGAACTAGTGTCTGCAATGTACTTGAGGGCAGAGCCAGGACAACACCAAGGGGCATGGTCTTCCCAAAGGGCACTGCACTTGCCAATAAGGAGAACAACAGAAATGTCAAACACAAATACTTCAAACAATCAACACTGGGATCTCATCTTTTTTAAAAGTTTCTATACTTCAAAAGAAATCTCCAATGGAGTAAAAAAAACAATTCTCTAACAAACCAGGAAAAAATTATAGCTGACTGTTCCTCCAACAAAAGCCTTCTATCTGGAACATATAAAGAATTAAAAAACAATCAGGAGGAGCTGGGGAGATGGTTCAGTGGAATAAACACTTGCCTGGCAAGCGCAGAGCCATGAGTTCAATCCCTGGTTCCATAAATAAATAAATAAATAAGTAAATAAATAAATAAATAAATAAATGGCATCTGAGATGAATATACACTTTTCAGATGAAGAAATACAAAGGGCAAGTAAATAAATGAAAAACGTTCAACATGAATGATCATTCAAGAAATGCAAATTATTATAGTACTGAGATTCCATCTTACCCCAGAAAGAATGACTGTCATCAAGAAGTCAGCCAGTGCTGGAGGGACTGTGAGGAAAAAGGAACCCTTCTGCACTACTGGTGGGAGTGCGGACTGGTATAACCACTACGGAAATTAGTGTGGAGATTCCTCAAAAAAGCTAAGATTGGAGCTTCTGTTCAACCCAAACATTTCCCTCCTGGATATTTTTCTAGAAGAACTGAAAATATCATACCACAATAATATATCTGCACCCATGCTTATAGCAGTGTAATTTTTCATAGCTAAATTTTAGAAACAACCCAAATGCCCATTAACTGAGGAATGCATTAAGCTGTAGTGATTTTATACAATGGAGTATTAATCAGCTATAAAAAAGGATAAATTTGAGGCTTTTATCAGTAAATGGATACAAGAGACCATATTCTTTAAGTGAATTAGTCAGACCTACATGTGCAAACATCGTATTTTCTTAGTGTAAGAACATAAAAGAGAAAATAAAATCTAAAGGGTGCCAATAGACACTGGGAAAAGGGTATGAACTTATTGAAAAGGAAGGAATTAGTGAGTTGAGAAGAACAGGAGAGGGAGTGGGAGAAAAGAGATATATCTACATATGTAAGCAGAATGGTTTGGACAACTGTACTGTGGATTTCTGCTGGTCTGTGGAAAGGAGCAGTTAATGCTCAATTTTTTTTGTCTCCTTGCTTCAACTGTGTGTCCTGTTCCTCTTCTTAATTTATCATATATTTCTTTTCTTTCCTCTTCCAATTTTGCATGCATATATCTGGTAATATGAACAACTAGTTGGAAGACAACACTATGAGTTTCAACAAATACTGTGATTTTCGTATTATTTTGTTAAGTGAAATTCTGTATCACTTGTAATTTTTGTTTTAATACTACTTTGTACTTTATTTTAAAAAAAATAATATACATGGGACTGAAGAGATAGCTCAATGCTCTAAGCACCTGTAAGAACCCGGATTCAATCCAATACCACATGCTGTGCCAGCTCTGCAACCCCAGGCTCACCGTGCTGGCCACCAAAACTAGGCATGGTGGCACACACCTGTAATCCCAGCCCTGGGGAGGTTAAGACAGTAAGATCACTATGAGTCCAAGCTGCATAGCAAGACCCTGTACCAAATAAATAAATGAATCAAATATTTTTTACAAAATTTTTTAAAGAAATGATAAGACAGATCACTAGGGGGCCATAGTCCTACTGCTGGGACTTGTCATTTTAAGTTCCCTTGGGAGAAGTCCATTTTAAGCAGCTTGGATCCAGGTTTTACTGGAGTTGGACCTTTAGGCTGTTTTGACAACCCACTCATTAATTAGGTCCTATCTCTTTAAAACTAGATGTATTAGAGCCGGGCGTGGTGGCACAGGCCTGTAATCCCAGCACTTGGGAGACTGAGGCAGGAGGTCTGTTGTGAGTTCAAGACCAGCCTGAGCTACAAAGTGAGCTTAAGGCCAGCCTGAACTGCACAGTGAGACCCTCTCAAAAAAACAAAAAAAAAAAAAAAAATCTAGATGTATTTCCTTCTAATACTTGAGCATCTGAGGGACTGGCAGAGTACTGACAATGTTCATGGGGCTCACAACTGTCTCCTGGATAATTCCAATAAGTGCAATAGTTTGTGAGCTCCAAATCTGAAAGAAGAGGTTCTAGGAACTGACCTTTTCTTCCACTTTTCAACATAAACAAATGTAATCCATGAGTATCGTGCCATACCCATGTCTCATGTAACTGAGACATGGTACAGATACAAGATATGTTATAGATGAGGAATGAAAATATCCCATTAGGTGATAGCCAGCATTGTCTACTTCTGTCATAATATAAAACAGGAATAGTTCCACATCATAATATATCTTCTCGTCCAGAAAAACTTGGCCAATAGGCACAGGTTTGGGCAATATATCTTATTTTTCTCGTCATCTTCTTCAAACACCAATCATGAGCCTTTGTGATATATCTTGTTTCCAGGTGGGTGGCTCCACACACATTTGGCCATTTGAAGCTCATTTGGTTCAGGTATTTTCAATAGAATTCACACATGCAGTGGTGTCCCAACCACACATACTCCTCAGGATAGGGAGAATGGCAGCAAGAATGAACTTCATAGTGGCCAAAGATGATTGCTTCAATCATGTTGCTCTCCTCTGTGATTTGACCTTGTAGCATTAACGTTCCTCATTCTTTTCTAGCCAGGGCTTGTGCTCTGCAGGAGAGATGGAAATCATCCTTACTGGTCAGATTTTCTAAGACAGATTCCTAAGCATTCCCATAGCCTGACTGTGCTCCATATATTTCTTTCTATTCTTTGTTCAGTCCAGAATTTCTTTTCTTCCTAAGTTAAACCACCTTTTCTTTACAGCTGCCTCTAGATTGGCTCCTGGTTCCTAGCTGCATGTCTGTTGCTGTCATCCTGTAGTACAGAATCCTTTCTTCTGTCTGCTTATCCTGGTTCTGTGCTCTCATCCTGTATTAGTTAGCAGAATGGTTATGATAAACTAGGTGCCCTAAAATGGAGAAATGTCTCTCATGATTCCCAGAAAACTATCCTAGAGAATTATGGTCCAGCACAGGACACTTCATATTGAAATGATGGCTTTTCTGGAAGCTACTGCAGTTGGGATGATGAGAGAGGTTGCTGCCCAAATCCTTCAAAGATATGTCCTTGGCAATGCTCTCATACTGGGGCCAGAGATGTATGTCAGATTTAGAATAAGGTGTATTCCAGTTGATGTTTGAGGTGGGGATAATTCATCATGACTAACAGTATTCTGTTGTTGTTGTTGTTTTGTTGTTGTTGTTGTTTTGTTGTTTTTCTGTGAAGCTGACTACTTGCTCAGTTTCTGAGCCAGTAGGGGTACTTTTCCAGTCACTGGGCTGGGCTGCCGTTAACTATGGTTCACTTTTCTGGGAGAATATGAAGGCTACTCAGTGCTGAAGGACTATAAAATTCTAACAAGGCTGGAGTCTTAAGAACGCTCGCTGAGCTGGGTTAAGGAGCAGGTGAAACACACAGATAGGTAGGATGAGCCACTGCTCTCAGAGCTGTCTATGTGGTCAAGATCTGCAGAAAAATCAGAATTTTCCATTCCATCTGAACTACTGCCTCAATTCCGTTCTTTGAGGCCTGCAGGCAGCTGCAGCCCAATGGCTCTGATTTGGGTAGCAGCAACAGCAACAGCAGCAGCAGTCACAGCAGGAAGGATGGCTCCAGCAGACTCTGAGACAACCTTTAGCAGTCCCAACCTTGTGGATGATCACTCATTTAATCTTAAATACAAAGGCAACATTTGGAAGTAAATATTAAGCATTCTAAATTTATGAACTATGGGGTTTACCAATAATGAAGTTGCATATCTATTTACTGCAATTCACAACATAACTCATAAGTGATTTTATTAAAATGAGATTGAAGGTTAAAATAAAATCATACATTCATGCATTTATTTAAAAAATATTTGTTGAATATTTAATATGTGCTGGGTACTCTACATTTGTTTTTTTTTTTTTGTTTGTTTGTTTTTGTTTTCTGTTTTTGGGGGGTTTTTTTTGGAGGAACCGGGGATGAACTCAGGCCCTTGCACTTGCCAGGGAAGCACTTATTCCACTGAGCCATCTACCCAGCCCTTTACTGGGTACCCTAAAACGTACCTCTGAGGGATTTTTCCAATCCCAAATTCGTGGTGTCTTTCTGTGGTAGTAGATACATTGTGTCAACGTGGCTGAATCGATTCAGGCAGTTGGGCATGGAGGACTCCCCATCCCTGCAGGTGGGCAAGGCCCAACCTGGGGTGCAATTGGTTCTACCCTAGGGGCATGGGCCACCCCAGAGTGACTTAGCATGAAAAGTGGAGTTAAGGAAGGCTTCCTGGCTGTCCTGCCCCACTTCCTTGGAGAAGTCCCCAGTCTTCAGACCAGTCAGCATAGAAGGAAGAGAGAGGCTTGATGGACGTCATAGCTGCTGCTCCTCCTGTGCTCTTCACTGTTTTCTGCCACCACGAACTGCTGCTGTTTGCATTGGAGCCAGCAGAATATGAACTGAAACCTCCACAAACTATGAGCTAAATATAAATAAACCTTTCCTTCCTTCATTTTGAGTGTCAGGTATTTGTCCCAGCAACAAGTAAACAGCAACTAAGACACTTTCCCAACACCAATCAATTCTCCACTCTCTGGCCACAAACTTAGTATTCAACAACTCAATATAATTCTGACACTATCTTTCCAGCATCAGATCTCACAAGTTGAATGGCTGAGGTCTCACAGTACTATCCCTACTTCAGATACAAATCTGAAGTGCCTGGCAACACATATATCTGATCAACTGGCTATAACCTACAAGGTACAGTTCTTATGATGTTTTCATTGTTCAAAAATTTGCTAGAGTGCTCACTTCAGCAGCACATGTACTAAAACTGGAATGATACAGAGATTAGCATGGCCCCTGCACAAGAATGAATGCAAAAATTTCCTAGAATGGCTCAAATAATTCAAGAGAATACCTGTACTTTCCAGTTTATTAGAAAGAAGCAACTGAGTGGTAGGGATGAATAAAGCAAAACACACAGGGAAAAATAGCATGGAGCTTCTACTCTCTCTAGCACACCAGTTCTTCTATTTTGATGTATCCCCCAACTGTAAAATCAAAGAGTTGTTACAGCACTCAGTTTCCAGATCCCTGACTTGAAGCTGCTGAGTAAAATTTAAGGTCTAATCCTATAATTGCTCAGTCATTCAAGTGACCATCCTTATTCTAAGGTTACAGTATCTCCAATTCAGTCACCTTATCTAGATTTGACAGGAATCATTATGAATAGCAAAAGAGATTACTATAACTCAGGAAATTCTATGGGTTTTAGGAGTTCTGGACAAAGAAAAAATATATATATATATATCTTATGATGGCATAGTATCAGATACTGTTAGTCAAAAAAAACCTAATGAATACATAGACTTTGTTTAGTAGAAATTCATATATAATAAAAAAAACTAGAATATAAAACATAGAAAGGAACTTCCTGATTGATAATGAATAGTTATGTTAAAAATAGAAAACAAACAAAAAAAACTATAGTCATAGCCAAACCAAAGCAAGAAAAACCCACAAGCATATGAACTGAAAAGAAAAAGAAACAAAATTCATATTTTTATGTAAAAAGATTGAAGGTTAAAATAAAAGCTCCTAAAAGAATACAAAATAGCAAAAAAAAAAAAATTAGAACTGATACAAGAACATAGTACAACTGCTATGTACAAGATCAATAATCAAAATTTAATTATATTTTTAAATATAGGCAAACAGGAAAATAAATAATCACATAAAACAATCATGTACCATTTGTTTCCTATGAACTCCAACCATACCTGGTCTTCCCACAATTGATAACTATAAACTCTACACAAAATACAAAAGCAAACAAACACAGGCCTGATGGTAATAAAAGCGAAAACACAGGCTTGGTTTTACAAGGAGGTTAACACTTAGGAGATGACAACAGCTTAGGGTTAACTTTCCATTGCTATGGCTTTTGAGGGCAGCTATAGTAGGGCCATGAGCAAGGCTAAAATACCAATAAAAATCCCATAGTCCTTATGGCTTGAAGAACCATGCTAGAATTCTGGGCAACCACAGTCACTAGAAGATGTACCTAAAATGAACAAAGTTAGAAATGGATACACATTCTGTGTAAAGCCTGTCTAAATCTATGGCTGATCCCTGTACTACATGTGTGTGGGAAAGGTTAAAAAAAATGATAAAACAAAAGCAGAGACTTGAACAATCTTTCAGGGAACAGTCTGAACTGAATATGGAGAGGCACACCCATAATCCTAGTACTCTGGAGGCTGAGGCAAGACAATCCTAAATTCAAGTCTGGGTTACTTAGTGAGTTCAAGGATAACCTGAACTACATAGCAAGGCCTTATCTCAAAAGCAAATAAAACAAAAAAGCAATCTGCATTATGAGTCCAGTGAATTTAATTACCTGGTGGCACTGTTGGTAGTCTGAGTAAACTTTAACAGGTGGGGCATAGTAGGAGACCTTGAGATTATTAGGAGAATGCCCCTGAAGTAGACTATGGGATCCCAGTCTTTCTTGCAATTTTTCTTGCTGGCCATGAGGTGAATAATTTTGCTGAATAATTTTGGTGCACTATGCACTGCTACAATGTGCTGTCTTGCCACAAACCCAAAGCAACAGAGCCAACTTTTTCTAGACTGTAACCTCCAAGACTATGACCCAAAGCAAACACTTTCTCTTAAGTTGATTATCTCAGGTATTTTTGTCATGTGTGATAGCTGATTGCTTGTATCAGTTTGAGTGACTCCAAATTAAACTGGATCAGCTTAGGTCTTGGTATGGAAGATCTACCTTAGGGAGAACCATCACCAGAATGGTATAAGGGAAAATGGAGAAGGCAGGATTGCTTCTGTTTTCTTTGGAGGTGCTCCAATCTTCACTTTTACCTTGGACATCAACTCTTCACTTTCAGCACACTCATCAGCTTCCAGCCCCAACCCTTCAGCCTTCCATCACAGACCATTTGACCTCTTGATGTGGACTTGCACTGGACACTACATGGATCCCCAGGGTACAGACAGATCTTTTGCGCCCTTCCATCCCTGACTCTGTGGATGCCTATCATAAACCAATCTTACAAATTCTTATATATTTTCATATCTTGTATAAGATTTTCATAAGTAAGCACTAACTGAATATATCATGGTGACAGGAAGCTGAGACACACTGAGCATGCAGGTTTTTTCTATTTTTCACTTGCATAAATAATATTAATTACAGTTATCAATAAATATTTCAGAGACAAAATGACATGATAAAATTCTGAAGAATAAAACGCCATTAAAAAAGTAAAAATAAAATAAAATAAAACCATTAGTTTAATGAAAATAAAATAGGTTCTGATCTGCAAAAACTAAAATGTCTCTGAATCTGGAGATTATATTTCTCACTTACAGTATTATAGTTTTCATCACCAACTATTACCACTTAAACATTTTAGTGAAGTATAGTACTCATTCAATTATTTAGTATAAATGATTTCATGCAGGATTGGTGACACTACCCCATTAGACTTTTCCTATCTCTTCTCCACTGGCATAATTGCTAACTCCCAACACCAGAGGGCAGCAACTTTGGTAATTATTAACACTAAATACAGAGAACAATCAACTAATGAAAAAAATACTACTTCAATAAAAACTGTACTAAATTTTATTAATCAATTTTTTATCATAGGGACATATTTTTATAGGTGTGAACAATAAAACAAATTATTTACAGTGTCTCTCTAAAAGGAGAGATTAAAAACTATATTTTCTAAGGAGAGACCATGAAAATGTGAACTAAAGATATATAATAATACATTATAATATATAATAAAAACAATACTAACATTTCCTTATTAAGTCAATATATCTCACAAATAAAATATGGAAGAACCAAATAGTGATAAATGTTTTATTAGTTTCTCCATATTCTTTCTGAATTTTTAAGAGGGAAAACAGTTCTAGATCAAACCTCTAGCCAAAAAGGCTTTCTAATGACCTTGTAAAAGACTTTGAAGAGAAGCGAAAAGCAGATATACAAATGGAAATGTACAACAACAACTAAAATCAATTGAGTCAGATAAGGCAAAGTGAATGGCATATGCTGCAGGACACTAATCAGCTTTTCTTCTGGATGGTTAACAACCTAAGTTCACAGATCAAAGTTGGAGAAATACAAGAGCCACAAGGCCAGCTGACATTTTGGACCTAGCCTTTCAAGGTCAGCGAAGACTCAGGACATAGGAGAACCTGTACTGCAACATCATGAAACTCAGTTGAGCTCCAAATCTTCTGAACAAGGAGGTTATGGAGCCACAGAGGAAAGAGATTGAAGTTCTATAGTATGCCTGGGGAGAGTCACATGGAAAGAAAACTTTCTCTAAAGCTCTCACAGAGAGCAAACTGGTCAAGCATTGGCCGTGACTCATCCACATGGATGACACAGACAATGGATCTACAGAATAAGGAATAGGACTATAAGATAAACCCTGAGGGGACTTCACTGACCTCATAAGAAACATACAGTACATGTGTTGGCATATAAGTCTTGCTCTATCTAGGTCTTAACCATCCAGCAGAAAAGTATAAAAATGAAGTATACACCACAGAGCCACAATAATAAGTTGAGCTGTAAATGGCTATGGTTAACAACTTCTTCAGATAACTCACTATTGTTGTGGAATGCTGGACTGTGTTGGATTGTGTCATCGAATTCAAGCACCTAAGTTAGTTGTATGACAATGGAGTACCCATCTTTGACAGGTATAGACAAAGGAAGGGGTATAGAAAGGAAGGATCATAATGTGTGTGTATGGACAGTACAGTTGGGATAGATAACGCCATGCTTCTATATAATTCTATGAGAGGCAAGATTTGCACTAATGGTGGTTGGACAGGGTAATATGTTGGCTTCTAGTACTATGGACAACCACTAGAAAAATAACAAGGTAGAAAGTATTAATTATTGAATCTTTGATGTAATTCAGGTATAAAAAATAAGATACGCAAACAGCTACACTCTCTTAATTTACTGATAAGAGACATGGTATAATAATGTTTGTAAGTATAATATCATGTATGCACCTTCTATGATACCAAAACATTATGAAAACAGCTTACAATGTATTAATTTATCAAATCCATCTTGTCAAGGTATCTTAAAACTGCCTCATTGATATTTGTATTTCAATAAAACAAAAAATAAATAAAAATTTAAAAAAACTTTGAAGAAACTAAACAAAAACCCTTTCAGAAATCAAAAATAAGGCAAAGATCACCAAATGACAAGTAGTAGTCATCCTATTTATAGGAAAATAAGGGCTTTCAAATATTAATCTTTTCCCTTTCAATTATATATATATATATATATATATATATATATATATATATATATATATATATATAATTGTATATACACACACACACACACACACACACATTCTTCTATTTGTTTGAGACAGGTCTCACTATGTAGTACAGACTGGCCTTGAACTCATAATCTTCCTATCTCAGCCTCCTAAGTTCCTAAGTATTGGGATTATGTACATGCACTACCACACAAGCCCCCAGTCCTTTTATTTCTCTCTCTAATTATTTTAAGACACAGTCTTGCTAAATTATCTTGGCCTGCAATTCTCTTGCTTCCACCTCTTGAGTAGCTTGGCTTACATGTGTATGATGTTGTATTCAGTTCAGACTTATCTCTTAAAGAAGTTTTAGATTTATAGAAAACCAAGCAGATAGTACAGGGTGTTCTCTATAGTATATACCCTTTCAGTTTCCTCTGTTCATTAACATTTTATATTTTTAGTGTATTTGTTACATTATTATAAATAGTTCATAGATTACATTAAGGTTTACTCTTTACCTTGTACAGTTCTGTGGTTTGTTTTGTTTTTACAGTACTGGGATTAAAAATCCTTGGTCTTTGGACAAAGCTACATCCCCAGCCCTTTCTTATTTTAAGTTAAGGTCTTGCTAAGTCACTAAATTGCCCAGGATGGACATGAATTTGTGATCCTGCTACCTGAGTTTCCCAGAGTGACAAATTACAGGTGTGCACTACCATACCTGGCTAAGTTATGTGGGTTTTCATGTATGTATAAGGACACCTGTCCACTATTACTTTATCATACAGGCTAATTTATCACCCCTAAAATTTCCTTGTGCACCAACTACTCATCCTTCCCTTCTGCTCCCCCCACTTCCTAGTAAACTGTAGTTTCCATCTTTTGCAGTATGACATGCAGTTGGAATTATATAATATGTATCCTTTTCATAGCAGCATCTTTCAATAAGTGACCAAATTCAATGTTTCCCTATGTCTGTTCCTGGCTTCATAACTCATTTATTCTTATTACTGGATAATACTCCATTATATAGGAACACCATGTGTTTATCCATTCGCCTTATGAAGAATTACTTGCCTCTAGTTTTGTGAACATTTTTAATTTTAAAAATAGAAAAATTTTAATTCAAGATAAAAGACTTTTAAACACATCTCTCTTCTCCATTCTGAGAACTTACTACAATAGCAGTAAAGTTATAAATGGACCAAACCCACAATGCAAAACTAGAGGAAGGGTCAGTGTATAATTAGAAGGGATGTGATTTCAGAAAATACTTGAAAGTATCATGAAACAAAGTATAGTAAATAATACCCAAAATAGATGGATAGTGTCTATATTTTGTTGTTACTATAATAAGAGCTAAATCTTACTTACAATATAAATAAAACATTAGGATATTTTTCCAAGTGAAACAAACCAATCACTAAAGGCAAAGACTGTATGATTACTTCAGAGGCACCTAGAATATAATCAAATTTGTACAAACAGAAAGTAGAATCATGGTTTCCAGGTGGAAAGGGGAAGTTGTTTAATGGGTACAGAGTTTCAATTTAGCACAATGAAAAAATTATAGAGATCAATTACACAATGTGAATATAGGTAAAAATGCTAATGAACTACATTTAAAATTGGCCAAAATCAGGAGCTGGGTAAAGTAGTGCATCTCTATAGTTCCAGCTACTCAGGAAGCTGGGGCAGAAGGATCACCTGACCAGCCTTGACAATATTTAGTCAAAACCTTTTGCAAGTCAACAGCAGAGATAGTAAGCAAATGCAGCCACTGATATTCTAAATAGGTATCAATCACTTTGAAAAAGCCAGGAGTTATTAACCCAATCTCCAACAGAAAGAGACCTTTTCCATATGCATTCCTACTAGTTAAAATTACTAAATTCCTCATTTGGTCCTGGATTTAATTAATTTTTCCTGAACAATGGTGCTTGTAATCTCATTGGCTGACCATAGTTTTGCCCCATCTCATGCCCACCTAAGCAAGTTACCAAGTTTTTCACCTTAGACCTGCCTAACCTCACCTATTCCTGTTTTACTCTATAAAAATCCCTGGAAGAGACAGCTTCCCAGGCAATCCTCTTGGGTCCCCCTATGTCCCCTGGGACAGAAGCTTTCTTTCCCCCAAGTAAATACATTCTGCTCTTTAAAAAAGGTTTTAAAAATATTTTTAAAAAGAAGGAAAAGAAAGCAGGGCAGGAGGAAGGGCAAGGGGAAAGGGAAGGAAAAAGAAGAATAGGAAGAGCAAGAAGAAGGGGAAAAGGAAAAAGAGGAAGAAGACAAGAAGGAGCAAAAATGATCAAGATGGTAACTTTTATATTTTTCCATCACAATAAAAATATTAAATCTGTCTCTTCTGGTTGATGCTCAAAGTTAGAAATAACATAATCACAAAGTCAAGACCATTTAAATATTCATTTTAGATGCCAGTAGTGGAGTATATGTAATGTGCATGTGGTGGCCCCTAAACCTACTGAGGTCAAGTGAATTTTTTTGCAAGCTCCATCAGTTATTTAAAATCATGCTTTTAGTTCGCTTCATTTTTGTACCACAACTTTCTTATTTGGGCATGTCATATTATTACTATCCTTGTTATTATTTTGTAGTGCTAGAGATTGAACCCAGAGCCTTATATATATTCAAGCACTCAGCACTAATCTATATACCTAGCCCTCTTTCTTTCCTTCTTACTATTCAGGGTTGCCCTCTCTACCTCCTCCTCTTTCCCTTAAGTAACTGCTTTTCTTCCTTTTTTCTGATGTTGCTGACAAAAACAGTATGTCATCTTTATCATACCACTAACATTGTCCACATTTCTATTACTTATGGCATAAATACTACATTATTTTTATGGATTTATTTCTTGAAACCCAATGTGGATCTAGTGCACTGGTTCATTATCAGAATTTCTTTACACTGAATTCCTAGGGTAGTTTCTCCATGTCATATTTCTTTCATATTCCTTACATCTTTTTGCTATGCTTCAAATTTAATTTTTACATTTTTTAGTATATTTGGTAAGGGCAAGGGATAACTTTTTCTCTTAATTTCCTTCAACTTATACTTGTTCCCTAGTGGTTTTTCCCTAACATCTTTCCCTATTTGATGGAATAATTATCTATTATAATTTAATCAAAAAATTTAACTTATGCTCACTGATTTATCACTATGAAAAATGTGTATGTATATGCACTGCTTTATCTTGTTTCTAACATAAACTGTCTTCTTTATGTAGCTCTGTTTACTTTATGTGTAGCTACTGTCACAGATTTTTTGTTTTCTGGGAAGCTGGCATGGGTTTTCTTTGTTTTTGATTTATTTTTTATTTTAAAAACTTTTTTAAAAGATACAGAATTTCAAAATGAAATAATAGGATATTAGCATTTATTATATTGCATATTGTTATCTTCAAAGTAATTGCTCAGATTATCAGATATACACATTTAAGATTGATCAAACAATAAAAATACTGTTCTTTTCAATGAACTAATAGAAATTAGTAGTACCATTATCTTAGCTATCATTTATGATAGCTTCTTTTCTCCTTTCCCCATCCCAATTGTTCTTTCCATTTGAGCAGTTTTCCTGTCACAGTATCTATTCTTTGTTTTTTGTACATAGAGTATATATTCTAGAAATCTACTCTTAGGTCAATAGCCAGCTAGGAGTTCCGAATTTGTGACTTATTGTTCTGCAGACTTTGCTAGCACTATATTATTTAAACTCTTAAAAGAATAACTAAACCACTAATAAAATAGCAATCAAAATTTAGAAAGTACTACAGTTTGGATGTGATTTGTTCCCCATGGGCTCATGTGATAAAAGTTTGATTCTCAGTGTAGCGGTGTTATAAAAGTTATAAAAACTTTATAAGGGGGGTGTAGTGGAAGATGACTGGGTCTCTGGAGGTACTACCCTGAAAAGGAAATGCTGGTTTTATGAAGTTAGTTCTCAAAGAATGAACAGTTATTTTAAAAAATAAAATAAATAAGGTGGGACCCTCCTTAGCTTCCTGTGACACCCCATCACAAACAACATACTATAGTGGACTGCTAACTGGTGGTTAACTTGTTACATCCAGTTGAACTGAGCTAGTGTGGTGCTGGGGTGGGAGACCCACTGATGATTGTTGCCAGTAGTGTAAGAGATAGAAGTGGAAAAGCTGTACAGCCTGTTAAGGAAGTTGCTGAAGCTGCTGGAACTGTTGGAAGCTGCTGATTCTCTTGGACTGTTCTTCTGAGGATCTTCCATGCTGGCTTTCCGGATTAACTTGGCTGTTCTCACTGGAAGAAGAGCTCAGGACCTCATTGTCACTAAAGACTTCAATGTCACTGAGAATGGCTACAGTTCACTTTGGGGGAGCTCTGATCCTTATCTTGATCATCACTTCCTGGCTCCAGGAGGAAGATGGCACACTACCCAGCCTCATGGAGAAGTTTGTTGTATTGGCTTATCTGATGAGAACTCTGCTTTCCTCACCGAAGGAGCTTGCAACCTCACTGTAGGTGAGAATGGCAGTGGTACTTTAAGGGGAGCTCTGTTTCTTACCTTAAGAGTTGTTTCCTCACTCCAAGTCAGATCCCTCAGCCTGCTAGCACAGATCCTTCAACGTACTGGTACATACTTTCTAGCTTCCACCATTGATTGGCCTTTGGGCCTTCCTAGCAAGATCCAAGAAGCAGGCCTGCATAACACATTGTCACAGGCTGTAGGCCTCCAAATAGACTTATGAAAGGCATTGTTATAGGCTCTAGGTTTGCAGCTAGACTCATGCAGGATATTAGGATCCAGGCCCTCAGCTGGAGTCTTTGGTTTTTAGTGTGTGGATAAATTTCCTGCAGTCTTGTATATGATTCTTTGGGTGATTATAAAATAATCTTATAAAATATATTCATATTGTATTGTTCCCCTTGCAAAAGCTCCAAACCCCAGCACACACACTACCACCACGATGCCATCATCCATGAGGACCTAAGTAGAGGCCAAACAAATAAGGCTACTTATCTCTCAGTCTAAAAAACTGCACTGAGTAAACATCTTTTTGTAATATATTGTCCAGTCTCAAGTATTTGCTATAACAACATAAAGTGAACTAATAAAGGAGTCATGATGTGAATGAGCCCAAATTTTCATTGCACAGGTATATATTTGACACATAACATCTAAAATGTCAAAATAAATCAAATAGTGGTGCTAGTACATCATTTCATTTTCTCATGGTAACAACAACTGAAACAAAACCCCAATAAACAAATAAACTTAAAAAGGGCTTCTAAGGAGCAAATGAAGAAAATGAGGCAATTAGGAGCACTCTTTCCATTATGATGTCTTCTGCACTATACTTTTTAAAAATCAGAATTCAAACTGTAATCCCAGCAGTTGGGAGGCTGAGACAGGAGGACTGCTGTGAATTCAAGGTAATTGTGGGTTACACAGTGAGTTCAAGACCAGTTTGATCTCATAGTGGAGACCTTATCTCAAAAAATATCCCTTTCTGGGAATTTTCACAAAATAACTGAAAATATCATATCACAGTACATAGTGTTTATAACTATGATATATTTATCATAGCCAAATCTTGAAAAAAAAACAAATATGATCATCACCTGAGGAATGGAAGAAAAAGATGTGGTATTTTTATACAATGGAGAATTACTCAGCTATAAAGAAAGGCAAACTCAAAGACTTCATATTTAAGTGGATGCAACTTGAAGCTATTCTCACAAGTGAAATAAACCAGACCCACATATCTAAATATCATATTGTCTCCTTAGTGTAAGAACCCAAAAGAAGAAATAAAACTTGTGGCTGGGGAGATAGCTCAGTAGAAGTTTTTGCCCACCAAGTACAGGGTCCTGAGTTCAATCCCCAGTACCACCAAAAAAAAGAAAAAGAAAGAAAACCTGAAAGGTATAACAGATACAATTAAATGGAAAGAAATAGAACTTAAGGATTAAACAACAAAGATGAGAGAAAAAAGAAAGAATAGGAAAAAAGGTAGGGGTAAAAGAATGCAAGTATATATACAAGAAGGCTGAGGAGAATGTACTACGAATTTCTATCAGGTTTTTGAAAATAGCAGTTAATATGTAGAATTCTTACCTTTATTAACTCTGTATGTTGATATCTGTGAACTAAGTAACTACATTGAAGACAGCAATATATAATACAAAAACCATGTTTTAAATACCTGTCATCTTGGTCTTCAAAAATGTGTACCGTTTCTAATGTCTTATCAGTTATTACTATACTCTCTTTAAAGTAATTTTTTTAGAAAAAGGTAATAAAAGAGACAAGAAAAACTGAAGATTTCTTGAAAGCATGCAAGTAATATTCAATCATATGTCCAATCTTGCATAACTATGTCTATTAATCTGAGCAACAGATTTGATGATAAAAATAGATAATGTATCAATCATTGTTAATCAGCTATTCTTATTTCGAAAATCTGTAACATAATGTATTTTTATATGCTACCCTGTTTCTATGTTTGTTTTTGTTCTTCTTGCTTTTGTTTTTCCTCTTCAAAATAAAATAAAATTATAATATAAATAAATAAATATAATCATAAGAATTTGTTTGTTCATAATAAATAAAATAAATTGAAAATAAAATAAGGGAAAGGGACAGCCAAATAGCTGAGCGGATTAAAGCACCTGCAAGCAGACACAGGGCCTGAGGACCCCTGAGATGGTGAATAAGACTGGGTGTAGTGGTGCATGCCTATAATCCCAGCACTTGGGAGGCTGTAAACAGGAGGATCACTACAAGCCCAATCTAGTAGTAAGACCCTGAACACCCTGTAGACCTTTCCCTAAAATATAGAAAAAGAAAATGATGGAAACAAGAGAAAGTATAAAATATGGAAATAAAAAAAATTTAAATTCTAAAAAATGAAAAATTCAAACACTGATTCAGATATACTAAATTTCTTAGATAGGAGATATCATTGCCAAGGAAACCAAAGCAACTATTGAGCAGCAAATTCATCTCCTAAAAACAATCCAAACAATTTATTTGGCAGGATATTATACTCTACTATAGCTTTACAAAAGCCAATAAAATGGTTTTAATAAGGTTCTTCAAATATGGTTTATGATGTTGCTAACATTTAATAAAATATGATCTACAGAATCTACTATAACTATAGTATAAGTCACATGACCTAGGTTCTAGCACCAAATCTTCCACTTAAAAGTTGTAATCCCTCGAGTACATCACTTTCCTTTTCTGAGTCTATTCTTTTTTTATTTGTAAAAGTGGGAATAACTACCTATCATACAGAATTGCCATGAATAGCAAATACAGAGCATTGTACAAAGGTTGAGACACTACACAAACTCAAGTTATAAGCACCAACATTCTCCAAATCTAAAAGAGCCATATGTACTCTATACTCTTCATTAAGTAACAAGTACATTATTAGAAAAATGTGAACAAAAAAGTACTATATAAACTAGTATTATAAAAATTGGATTGAACTAGTTGGAAGATCCAAGCTCTAACTCATGCTGTGCAACAGTATAATTTGTGCTCCTTTGTATCTCTACAATGACACTGCAGAGATGCTTCATAGGTAATGATGATTTAGAGGGTATTTATTCACTACCTTTTCTGAGCTAAATTTTGCTGAAAAAACTTCTATTGTTAGGTGTCTAAAAATCAGTGGCTTAGATTTTATTTCTATATCTTTTATTTCTATGTTCAGGTTTTCTGTGAGCCTAACCTACCTTCATCTTTGTATTTCACCTTTTCCCAACACATACCTACATTCTGAGACCATATTGCTCTATTTCTTAAAATGCCACAACCAATTCCTGCTTCCACATTGTTATTAATAGGAATTTCAACACCTTTGCTACTGCTGCTAGAGCTAGCTGAACAGCATTGTCCTATGTCCCCATCCCACTCCTTACCTACTCACTTGCCCAAGCCAGTGTTTATTATCTTGAATGTAAGACTACTTTCAAAAAGTCATAATTCACAGTGGGGCAGATATGGCATATAGTGCTCATATTAAAGATAACCTGGCTTCTAGGCCAGCCAATTTGTCTGTAATTTGACAATGTGCACAAGCACTGAAAGAGTTAGAAAGAGAACAGAGCCTTGGCCAGAGAGCACAGGAGGAGAG
Source organism: Ctenomys sociabilis (assembly GCA_004027165.1). Taxonomy (NCBI): domain Eukaryota; kingdom Metazoa; phylum Chordata; class Mammalia; order Rodentia; family Ctenomyidae; genus Ctenomys; species Ctenomys sociabilis. The sequence continues at coordinate 53,846 of PVKA01008668.1, forward strand.
CGCTCTGTTGGGAGAATTATGTGTATAATGCCTGCAGAAGAAACACTTTGATTCACACACTTACTGGATTTTAGTAGTAGCACACTCCTACCATGGAGATGGATGCATTTACTGAATACAGGCTAATGCTGTTAAATGTTTATGTTATATATCTGATTCCCTGTGATTTGGTTTCATGATTACCAAATGTCTTCTAATTCTTTAACTTCCTTTATGATACATCTATAACTGTGATTTGGTTTCATAATCACCAAATGTCTTCTGATTCTTTAATTTCTTTTATGATACATCTATAAAATGTACCCACTAGAAACAAATATACTTAGTTATTATATATGTATCATAAATTAATAAAACAGTATTTATAAATAGGACATCAGTTTCTTGAAATCAAATAGAGCAAATTCATACTGAAACAATATAGACTAGCATATTAGACTAAAGCCCTGGAAACTGGGAGGTGAAATGTGGGACTTGTAAATTTATCGACAAGTTGGAGATTTGCCAGATTTATTTCTGTATGTGCTTTGTTTTAACTAGAAAAAAAAAAAAAGAAAGAAATCAAAAACCCAGAAAACATGATTTCAGTCTTATGGCTAACACATGGCCTAACATCTTGAGAATGTTTCTTATGCTGTTTTCTGTTTAGCACTGACATAACACCTTTACTTGTTCAGGATCATTAAAGACATACTACAGCCCATTTATGACCCTGTCTTCATATACCTTTCAAAATTTTTCTGCATAGGCTACATTTACTACATCAGCAATAAATGTGTTAATTGCACATATTAAACCTTCCAAAGTTTTGATCTCTGTCACAGTTCTCCATGTTAGTCTAAATTTTAATTTTAATTATTTTTGTACTTAGTACAGGGTCTACAGGGTCTCACTACACAGATCAAACTCATAGTGATCCTCCTGTTTTCAGCCTCCCAAATGCTGGGATTACAGGCATATACCACCATGCCCAGTTGGCCCTGTCTCAGCACACCCTGGGAGTGGAGCTAGCAGAGCATGCTGGGGATCAAACCCTGGTCCCAATCTGCTGAGCTATCTGGCTGACCCTACTCTAAATTTTAATTCTGAAAGTTCAAAACATTTTTTTCCATGAAGACTTTTCAAAGATCCCCAGCTCACTGAAGCTAAAATTAGTAGTTTTAATGACCAAGTCAAATAGCAAGTTATACCTAAATCAATTTATAACTTATTACATGCCTCATCAAAATCACTAATGATCATCAGCATTTGGGTTTTTTTTTTAAATAAATCGATCTCAATAAAATGTTAAACTAGTTTTCTGCAATAAAAGACCACATGTCCTGTCAACATGTAATAGAATAAATACTACAAGTCTAATTTATTATTTGACATTTCATACTCTAAATTTCAGTGTTCTGGATATAACCTCTTATCCTGGAGTTATTTGCTCCTTGCACTAAGTTTGTGTGCCTTTATTTTATTTTCATTTCTTTATATTTGAGGATAAGATATGTATCTATTCATTTATCTCATATAGATTCTCATATAAATTTTCAGCCAGTACTTTGTATGTAGAAGACACTTTTTTTTGGTGGCTGGCTCAGGCTGCCTTAAGCACAGGTCTGGTAAGGCATAGGGAGCTGGGGATCAAACCACAGTCCCCTGTGCCTGACTTGGTTTGCCCCAGCACATGCTTAAACAACTGAGCTAACCCATAAGCCTCCTGTAGAAAGCACTTTAAATATAAATTAACAATTCTTTTTATATATATTACATCTTCTCAGTCTTCAGTCCACAGATCATTCCCTTCTGAACTCCTATAGGAATTGACCATCTATACACTAATTCTACCAATACTATTCTAGCACTCTCTTTAATATACATTTTATAAGTATTTCAATGTATCTCAGCAGCATGTAGAAATAACATGGACAATTAATAAGTTTTCATTTCAGCCATAATTTTAAAAATCAACTGGGATAATCTTTAAGAAGAATATAGCCAAAACTGGCATAAAAATAGAATGGAAAGAGTCTTATTATTCAAAGTGTAGTCTACACATGACAACACTAGTATCACCTGGAGATCTGCTCAGGCACTCTCAGGCCCAAATGACCCAGCTCTAAATCGGAATCTGAATATTAAGGAACCTCAGATGATCTTTAGGCACTTTAAGGTTTAAAGAAGGAATGGTTTAGCCAGGCATGATGGCACAAACTTGTGACCCCAGCACTTAGAAGGCTGAGGCAGGACTGCCTCAAGTTCAAGGTCAGCCTAGGATATAGTGAATTAAAAGCCAATTTTAATTGGCTGAACTGAACTACATAATAAAACTCTGTTTCAAAAAAAATAAAAATAAAAATAAAAGCTATGATTTAGTCTCTAGTAGAATTTGTCCAAGAAGCATATTACCAAGTAACACCAAATACCTCATTATAACTGCTTATTTGTTGTTGATCATCCTTATCTGTAAAATGAAGGTTTGTTGAGGGCAAAAGCATTTCCTATCTTCCTTACCACTAGTATTTCCTGGCTTCAGTAGGGCTTAGAACATTATTCAAGGCTCACTTGAATGCATGAATGACTCAACAAAGTAAAAACTAACACCCTCTCAGAAAGCTAATCACTCAGAAATTATTTTGTACAACATGATTTCACATACTACCATACAAACGCTTTAATTCAGTGTTATTAATTCAATGTCAAATATGCTGCCCTCTCTACTTCACTATTTCATGCACTTGACAAAGCAAAAACTTGGATCATGGTCCTCTGTTGCAGCCTCCAAGGGCCTCTTTTACAAATGAGATAGAGGTACCATACTTTAATTCTGACCCTCATAAATCCGCACAAGGACAGCAGAAGGGGCGAGGTATGGCAAAAACAATTCCATATCAGGACTATCATATAAAACCTACAAAACAGGATTATTTGGATAGGCTAACTTCAAAAAGTAAATGCCCACAGGAGAATGGTGGAGAGTTAGGAAAACCCTCTCCTTTCTCAAAAGCAAACGGTGATACTAGAAAATACTAGGGAATGGTAAAAACCAGCAACTACCTATGGACAGAAGGCGTAAACACTGCATAGGAGCATCCATAAAGATAGTGGTTAGGAACATTCAAGAGGAAGCCAGAAACCACATTCAGATTTACAGAGAAGGGAGCTCCCGGGAGAGCAGGGAAAGGAAATAGCTCTGTGAAGGGAAGAACTTACTATGGTGTTTATTCTTGAGAATAATGAATATTTTGACAGCACTGTAAGGGAAGAGGATGAGAGAGCAAGAAGAGGGGAGGCGATTGAGCGCACTGCAAAAGGAAGCGACTGCAGTCGTTCCTGACCAGCCCAGCCGCCAGAGGAAGGGCAGCTCAGGATAGCTGGGTGGCAACGCCCGGCTCACCGAACCCGCGGTGGCCAAAGCCACCTCCTTTGAAGCCCGCGGAGCCCCTGTGAGCACCGGAAAGGGCGGGCTGTGCGCGGGGGAGGGAGAGGATGCTGGGCTGAGCAGGTGGGCACCCACCTTGTCCCAACGGAGCCACTGCCCGATGGCCGTGTCCAGCTGAGGGTCGCCGGTGCGGTAGGGGGCGTGGAGCAGGTTGGAGTTCAGGTCTCCCTCTGCGTTTTCAGCCATGGCAGGCAGACAAGCGTGTGCGGGCCTGAGGGGCCAACGAAGATGGTTGCGTTCAGCAGGGTCCGGACGCCCCCTCCTCACTGAAGGGCATCGGACACCAGCCACCGGCAGTCCGTGCCAGCTTCCGCCGTGGCTTTAGGGAACTGGAACAGAAGGCAGATACAGCGGCCCGCTCACCGGTGGGCCAGGTCCGGGTCCGGGTCTGACTGAAACCGGCGTGTGGGGAGAGAACGACAGTCCCAGATGTCTGGGTCGCGGCCGTCGCCGCCGCCGCCCTCACCGCCCAAGCCCCGCCCCAGCACTGCGGCCCCGCCCTTCCCGCCCCAGCCAATTTGAGTCCCCGAGGCGTGGGGCGCGAGCCTGGGAGCGCGCTTCCGCCGGCTTCACAGCGGCCCCGCGTGCGGTCCGCCCTGGTGGCGTGGAAACGCTGCACAATTCTTTTCATTTGTTTAATTTGCCTTTCGCCCGGCGTCTTAGCCTCATGATCATCCCCACACTCCCTTGCGTCTGTTTTCTACTATCTGCGAGCAGGGCCACCACTAGAGCCGCCGCAGCACCCCCTCTCTGCGGATCTCCCGCGCGCGTTCTAGGGCGCGCGCCTGTCTGGGGCTGGGGGTTGGGGAGGCCAGAGTGCCCGCGCGCGGTCTCACGGGAGTTGTAGTTCTTTTCTTTCGCTGGGATGTGCGGAGACCGCCGAAGAGATTACTCCCAACTGCCAGAGCCTTCCTTTTCAAAAGAGAAAGCTCTGCCTCAAGGCTGCTCCCTACTGACGAGCCCAGTGCCTGTTGGTTCTGCTGTGTCTTGTGCTCCTACCAATAAATTACTTTTAAAAAGGAGGGACATAGGAACAACCTGTATCCATTTAATTTTACAGTTGACAAGTTGCGTTCTTCCCCTTCAGCCAGCCTTTAAGTAGGTGTGGTCCACTCCCAATGTACACAAAAGAGGAAGCTGACTAAAAAGTGAACCGAATTTTATAAGAGCCAGTGTTCCTGAGTGATGGAACTACAGTCAAACTCTCAGATTAGTGAGAACTCCTGGCAGTTCTTTTTGCTTTGCTACTGCAGTGAATTAGGAAGTAGAGAAAACAGGATAAATCAATAGATAAGAAAGTCAGGATGATTATTTACCAATAATATTAGTACAAGCATCATTACTTACACAGAGCAATACAGTGGAAATACAGAGGAAAGAGAAATTTTCCAGAATAGAAATGATCCTCTTCTTTGTTTTGTCTTTGCTTCCTCTCTTCATAGAATACTCACCTCCCAAGTACTGCAACTGGATGTCTGGGAAATGCTGAGTTCTTACCAGCCCAGCCATTCCTGAGTTTCTTAATATGGCTTTCTTATAATGGCTATGATTTTCACAACTCTTCTCTGTCAGCTCTTTTCTGTGAAGGGTATAATAATATCACAGCATGATTGTACAGTAATTTAATAAATGGTTTTAGAGACTTTTGAGGTTCAAAGATAAAAGACATAATAAATGTAAAATACTATTTACTTCCTTTAAAGTGCTGTTTACCATAATAAAGTACTAACTGCCAAGGTACAAAAGTAAACTAGTGGGGCTGGGGAAATGGCTCAATGGAATAAGCACTTCCCAAGCAAGTGCAAGGGTCTGAGTTCAATCCCCGGTTCTGCCAAAAAAAAAAGAAAAAGAAAAAGAAAACTGGCACTGATTCCTAAAAAAAATAATGTGACATTGTGAGGGGGCTACAGTTTTTTCCTAATCATTTGAACAGTTTGTTTGTTTGTTTGTTTTTAAATAGTGTTAGCAGCAGCTTTAAACCACGAAAGGCTGGGAAACCCATATGTACAGAAAAGAAATGAATCTTCTGTCATAGCTATTATCACCTTTATTGTCCATGATAAATAGTAATTAAACATTTATGCTAAGCATTATACTAGGAGTTGAGGGTACAAGATTGTATGTAATTATTTATTTCAAGAAATAAAATCTAGCCAGACATAGTAGTGCATGCCCATAATTCTAGTACTCAAGAGGATAAAGAAAGAGACTATAGCAAGCTTGAGGCCCAGCCTGGGCTGCATACTGAGATTCGGTCTCAAAAAACAGCCAAGCAGGAAGAAAGAAAATTTGTTAGAAGAGAGGATATGTGCAATAAACTATAAACAATAATAAGTAGCAAATTCATCCTGCAAAGAACTATTAAATTAAGTCTGGGATGTACCATAAAGCATCAGACACACAGGAAGACCTGCACTGGGCTTTCAGAACAGAGCATAAGCAAGTAGAGAAAAAAGTAGAGGGCATTTTCAAACTGATATTCCAGTTTTCAAATCTTCCTAGGAGAATGTTTAAAATGTGGCAATTATTCCTGTACACTGCCCCAGAAATTTTGATCAGTACATTTGGATGGAACCTATGTAACTGCATAAAAATAGCTATTAATTGTGAGGTAGGTGGCAATAGCCTGGCACTGGTAGGACCAATATGTCAGCATCCCCTGCAGCTTACAGAGAAACAAATTTTGACACAAATTAGGTTACCAGATTAATATCTACATTTTAATAAGATCCAACAATGATACATAATAAAATTTATAAATTTATAAGACAATCCTAAGAAATACTACCAAATCAAATAGAAATTTTAGAAGACGGAATGTAGCACAAGAATAGACAACAGCAGAAATGTAGGGTTTAATTCAATACTAGAGTAAACTAACCTTCACTTTTATCAGCAAGATCATGCCAGGCTTTAACTGGTTACTAGAAATCTTGCCCAGCAGATCAGGTTTATTCTTCTAGGCACTAAAGTAAGCAAGAACACCTTGATCTCATCAAATCTAAGAACAGTGTCTGAGTGTGTCCAGAAGGGGGAGTGCAGTAGTTTCCCTGGTCAAGAAAAGCTCACAAACTTCATTTCTGTTGTGGTTTGCCCAGAGCATTCTGTGTTTTCCTGTGTTAAATTGTTAATGCTGGGACCAGGGAGATGGCTCAATGGAATAAGTGCTTCCCTGACAAGTTCAAGGGCTGACTTCAATCCCCAGTTCTGCAAAAGAAAAAAATTGTCAGCGCTAATTGTGGTTATATAAGAGCAGGTCTCTTTGGTTTTCAGAACAGAAATGCTTTCTGAGATATCCACTGTTAAGTGATTTTCGCTACTGTGTAAACATCATAGAGTTGTTACAACTTTACTATGTGATAAAAATCTATGGGACCACTGTTATATATAGCAGTTCACTTTTGACCCAAATGTGTGATACTGGGGCCACAGATACAGCTCAGTGGCATAAGCTGTTGCCTGGTAAATATGTGATACATGTAGTGTAATAAATTAATTATAATAATATTGTTTAATATGTATAAACTATTATCATATATAATTATGGAATAATATATTGGGTTAACTTTCTATTGCTATCACAAAACACCAAGTTAAATCAACTAAGTAAAATTTTAGGTCATGATGTCAAAGGTTTTTGTCCATGATTGGTAGGCTCTGCTGCTTTGGGGCCTGTAGCAAGGCACCATACCACGGCAGGAAGCTCTGGTGTGGCAGAAGAGTTCCGCACTTCACGGTAGTTTGGAAGCAAGAGAGAAAGAGATAAAAGGGCTCAGGTTCTCAAGATCCCCTTCCAGGGCATGTCATATTAAATTGTGAGGAAATAATCCTTCTGCTTTGCATTAAGTCTGTAAAAAACTAAGTATTTTCTTAGTCACAAAAGTAATTGTCATAAACTCTAGGAAAGAGTCTGTGTGTCAGAAGAGGAAATATCTGACAAACAACTCTCTACTTTTAACTGTTACATAAAACTTCCTTGCAGACAAGAATATAGAAAAATAAATAAAAGGTAAGAATCTCTGTTTAAGGCAGATTATAATGAATATAATAAGATTATGATGAAGCAAAGTAAAGAACCTAGGGTGAATTTAAGTGAAATACGTGCTCTCTGGGTTTTGCAAGTACAATACTGGTGCCTGAGAGCGAGTGGCTCATTACATTTTCAGATGAGATAAGGCACATTCAGGGTGTTATAGCTCTAGACTCATTATATTTGCAATAGATTTATTTATGTACCATATAATTCACCTATTTAAAGTATATAATTCAGTGGTATAATAATATTTATATATAATATTAACACAGTTAATTTGGGACGATATTCATCATTTCAGAAATAAACTCTTTGGTCAGGTGTGGTAATGCACACCTATAATCCTAGTCCTTGGGAAGATGAAGATCACTATGAATTGCAGCCAGCCTGAGCTATACAGTGAGTTCAAGGCCAGCTAATTACAGAGTGAGATTGGTTTCAAAAGGAAAGAAAAGAAATGGAAACAAACCCTTTGTTCTTAGCTGTCAGCACCTTGTCATGCTATCCCTGGGGCTAAAAAACCACTAACATATTTTCTGTCTCTGCAGATTGCCCTGGTCTGCCCTCTAAATGTGTTATTATGATATATATAGTCCTTTGTGACTTACTTTCTTAATTAGCATGTTTTCAAGGTTTATCCATGTTGTAGATGGTATCAATACTTTATCCTTTTTAAGCTCAGTAATATTCCAATTATACCATATTTTATTGATTCAATTATCTATGGATAGACATTTAGTTCATTTATGCATTTTGGTTATTGGCTAGTGTTGTTATATTCATGTAAGGGTTTTCTTTTTGGCCAGCTCAGCCCACCCTGAGGATGGGTCTGGCACAGCATGTGGGGTCCCCTGCACATGCCTAGGCTTGCCTAAGTAGGCACTTTAGACCACTGAGCTATCACACTGGCCCTTTCATATAAATTTTTTGTGTCAAATATTATTGTTTGTCTGAATTATATGACTCCAAGAGGATTTTCTAGATTTTAAAGTAACTCTATGTTTTATCATTTGAAGAAATGTCAGGTTGTTTTCTATGTCAGTCAGTGCTCACTAGAGAAACATTTAATATAATACACCTTGGGTTCAGAGTAACTTTTTCCACAAGATGACCAATCATTTCATTTCTAATAAGTTTTAACTTGATAAATTAAGTGACTGATGTCTTGCAGTAGGAGTAGTATATGATACCAAATATCACATGATCACAACCATGCCAGTGGACCTCTCTCTCTCTCTCTCTCTCTCTCTCTCTCTCTCTCTCTCTCTCTTTCTCTCTCTCTCTCTTCCCTCTTCCAGACCTCTGTGGAATTTCAGGTGATCATCTCTCAGTAGCAAGAAGATTAGAGGAGATCTCACATATAGATTAAGGAGTAGGAGAAAATAAAGGTAGAGAGGAATTCCTCACTTCAAGTGAAATTAAGGAGGTGTGTAAAATGTGGGAAATTGCAAAATTTTGTAGAAAAGCACAACCTAAAGAAACCATACAAATACAAGTAATGAATCTGTTTCGTGTCAACACAATATGTCATTTCCCTGAAATCTCCAAAAGGAGGCAAAAGCAAGGGTCATTCAATAGGTGCCTTATTAAGGTTGCATAAAAAGAAAAAGATGCCGTTGAGCAGTAGATAGCAGGATAGATTTCCTCAGTAGTGAAGAGTCTGTGCTGAAAGTCAGGACACAGACATCCAGATATGGAGTCACATGGAACAATAGAGGGAGCCTCAGGTCTTTGACTGAATCCTTTGGATTCGCGGTGGACAGACAGGGACTGGCAAGATAGCTCAGTGATCTAAAGCACCTGCTTAGGCAGGCACAGCGGAACATAGTTCCACCCCAGGCACCACATGCTGCACCAGCCCTGCCCTTAGGGTGGACTGAGCCAGCAAAAAAAAAAAAAAAAAAAAGTGGACAGATAGGCCTTTTGCCTTCTTTCATATCCAACTTTGTGGATGGCCATTGTATGCCCATCTTGTAAATTCTTGTATATATTTGTATATCTTGTATTAAATCTGTTCTTCTAGTTAGCACTGATTGATACTTTAGTAAAGAGGCTATCTTGCCTCCAGTCTACGTGTTTGGTCTTTACCAAAAATTATGCAGCTGAATGTGCATGGGTTTTTTTTCTGTATCTCTGTTCCATTGACCCACTTGTCTGTTTCTGTGCCAGTTTCAGGCTGTTTTCATCACTGTAGCTTTGGAATGTAACTTGAAATCCAGGATTGTGATTTGGCCTTATTGCCCAGGATTGCTTTTGCTCTTCTAGTTCCATGTAAATGTTAGAATTGTTTTCTTTAGTTCTGAGAGGGACGAAGTTATTATTTTGGTTAGGATTCTATTAAATCTGAATCATCAGATTGGGAAGTAGGGCCATTTTGAGTATCTTGATTCTGCCTATACAGAACAAAGGAACAAATGATATCTCTTCATTTTCTTTTTATGTCTTTTTGAGACAGGGTCTCACTATGCAGTTCAGGATGGCCTTAAGCTCACTCTGTAGCTCAAGCTGGTCTCCTGCCTCAGCCTCCCAAGTGCTGGGATTACAGGCGTGTGCCACCACGCCCGGCATCTCTTCATTTTCTGATGTCCCCTTTTATCCCTTTGTTCAGAATACTGTAGCATTCTTTCACTTCATTGGTTAGGTTAATTCCTAAGTATTTAATTTTTCTTGATGTTATTATAAATGATATTATTTTCCTAGTTTCTTTCTCGGTGAGAGTTATTGTTGATGTACAAGAATGTTAGTGAATTTGTGTGTTCATTTTATTCTGCTACATTGTTGAATGTGGTTATTAATTCCAGGAGTCTTTTTAGTGGAATATTTTCACATCTTCTATGTAGAGGATTATGTAATCTGCAAATAATGATCATTTGACCCCATCTTCTCCCATACATGTCTATTTTATTTCTTTCTTTGCCTAATTGGTCTGGCTAATGTTTCAGGTGATGTATTGAACAGGAGTGATAATAGTAAATATCCTTGTGTTGTTCCTGATTTTTTTTTTTTTTCTGCATTTAATACAGGGCATTCAGGTCTACAGGGTCTCACTATGTACATCAGACTCCTAGAGATCCTCCTGTTTTCAGCCTCCCAAGCACTGGGATTACAGGTGCATGCCACCATGCCCATTCTCAATCACAGTCTCAGCGCACCCCAGGGGGCAGGGCTGGCATCAAATCCCGGCTGGCCATGGCACCCTGCCTAAGCAGGCACTTTAGACCACTAAGCTATCAGGCCAGCCCTTTGTTCCAGTTAGTTTTTCCTCCACTTAATATATTAAGTAAGTTTATCATAAATGGTTTTTGTCAAATTAAGATTTCTATACCTGTTTTTAGGGGTTTTATCATAACTAAATGCTCAATTTTGCCCAAGGTTTGTTCTGCATCTATTGAGATGATCATATGATTTTTGTCTTCACCTATGTTTATGCAATGTGCTACATATATGGATTTGTGTATGTTGAACCTTCCTTGCATCCCTGGGGTGAAGCCTACTTGGTCATGATGTATGATTTTTTTTATTTATTATATTCTATTTGCCAGTATCTCATGGAATATTTTTGAATCTATGTTGATTAAAGAGATCAGCCTGTAGTTCTCTTTTTCAGTTGGTCCTTACCTGATTTTAGAATATTAATGCTAGCTTCACAAGAGACTTTGGGAGAACGCCTTTCCTTTCATTTTCATAAAAAAGCTTGAGGAGTAGTGTCATTAAATCTTCCCTGAAGTTCTTGTAGAATTAAAGGATGAATCCTGGGCTTTTATTAGGTGGTAGGTTCTAATTACAGCTTCAATTTCATTGCCTGTTATTAGTTTCAAGGATTTTATATCATATTGCTTCAGTTTTAAAGATTCATATGTATCTAGAAATCTATCCATTTTTCAAATTCTCCAATTTATTGGTGTGCAGGTTTGTGATATACTTGTTAGTAATCTTTTTATTTTGTTGGTGTCCATTGTGATTTTGCCTTTCTCATTTCCGATTGCTCTGATATGGATCTTTACCTTCCTTTTTGGTAAAGTTTGCTAAGGATTTTTCTATTTTGTTTATTCTTTCAAAAAATCTCTTTAATTCATTGATTATTTGTTTTTTAATTTCAATTTAATTAATATCTCCTCTGGTCTTTATGATTTCCTTCCTTGTTATATCTTTGGATTTGGATTGTTCTTGTTTTTCCAGGACCTTGAGGTGCATCACTGGGTTATTATTTTTTGGATTTGCTCTGATTTTCTGATGTGAACATTCACAGTTACAAACTCCCTTAACTGTTTTAATTGTGACCCGTAGATTCAAGTATATTGTACAAGCACTGTCATTTGGTTGCAGAAAATCTAATTTCTTGTTTAATTTCATCTATGACCCATTGATTATTCAGAAAGTTTTTTGTTTAATTTCCATGTGTTTGCATAGTGTCTGTAGTTTTTGTTACTGATTTTAATTTCACTGCACTATGACCTATAATATTCATTGGATAATTTCAATTATTTTACATTTATTTGAGCATGCATTATGGACTAGTACATGGTCTATTTTGGAGAAAGAGCTATGTGCTGCTGAGAAGAATATATATTCTGTTGGTTAGAACACTGTAGATATCTATTAAGTCCATTTTTTCAAAATTTTTGTGTATTTAGGACAAGTCTATAGGGTTACAGGGTTGCACTACTTAGATCAGACTCAGCGATTCTCCTGTTTTCAGCCCTCCAAGCTCTAGGATTATAGGCACACGCCACCGCTCCCAGTCGCTATCATTGTCTCAGTGCACCCTGGGGGTGGGGCCGGTATGGCACGCCTGGAATAGAACCCAGCTGCTGCACTCTGCCTAAGCAGGCACTTTAGTCCACTGAGCTATTTGGCCAGCCCAAAGGTTTGTTTGAACTTATTTTTTTGTTGTTGTTGATTCTTTTCTAGTCAATCTAATTGTGGCAGTGACATATTAAGGTCCCTGACTGTAATTATGTTAGTGTTCATCTCATCTTTTATGTCTTGTAGTGTTTTTTTTATGAATTTGACTAGGCTAGTATTCAATGAATATATTATTTTTTCTTCCTGTCTAATTGTTTCCTTCACCAGTATGCAGGGACCTTCCTTGCCTTTTCTGATGTTTTGAACTGAAATCCACTTTTTCTTTTTTAAGAATGTTTCACAGAGCCGGGCGTGGTGGCGCATGCCTGTAATCCCAGCACTCGGGAGGCTGAGGCAGGAGGATTGTTGTGAGTTCGAGACCAGCCTGAGCTACAAAGTGAGCTCAAGGCCAGCCTGAACTGCATAGTGAGACCCTGTCTCAAAAAAGACAAAAAAAAAAAAAAAAAAAAAAAAAGAATGTTTCACTATGTAGTTCAGGCTGGGCTTGAACTCACCATGTAGCCCAGGATGGCTATGAATTTCCTCCTGCCACAGCCTCCTGAGTGTTAGGATAACAAGTATACACCACCATGCCCAGCTGTAAGTCTACTTTGTCTGAGAGGAGCATACCTACTCCTGCTTGTTTTTGAGTTTCTATTCATAGAATACTGTTTTCTGTGTTTTATTTTTAATATATATATATAATATTATATATTATATATAATATTATATATTATTAATATATATTATATTAATATTATTAATATATATTATATTAATATAATATTATATAATATTATATATAATATAATATTATATATATAATATTATATATATAATATATATATTATATATAATATTATATATATATATATGTATATGTATATATATATATTTTTTTTTTTTTTTTGCGGTACTGGGGATCGAACCCAGGACCTTGCACTTGCTTATACTGCTGAACTATATCCCTAGCCCTCATAATTTTTGTTTGGGGTTTGAATATGTTTGTTGTATACAACATACGTTTGAGTTTTATTTTTTATTCATTTTGCCAATCTTTCTCTTTTGATTAGGGAATTGAGACCTTTAATATTAAGAGTTATACTGAAAAGATTGACTTACTTCTGGCATTATGTCATTTATCTATAGCTGATTTCCTTTCTTTCATTATGGTTAACTGCTTACCCTGCCTGGTATATTCATTCTATTAGACTTTTTAAAAAATTCTTTCTTTTGCTTTAAAGCATACAAAATAGTGATAGAAAAAAACAGCATTAGAAGCAATACAAAATTTCACTAAACAAAGTAATAGAAATTCAACAGTGGTTGCAGTATTATATTGTAGTGATATACGTGCACCCACATTTATAGCAGTGCAGTTCGTCATAGCTAAATCTTGGAAACAACCCAAATGCCCATCAACTAAGGAATGGATGAAAAAGATATAATACTTTTACACAATGGAATATAATTCAGCTATTAAAAATGATAAATTCTTTTAGACTTTTTGTTATTTTTGGTTTAATTTTTCTTTCTGGGATATCCTTGAGTTTTTCAAGTACTACCTTAGTGTCATGAATTTCTTGATGCGATCTTTGTCACGTAAAGACTTCATTTCTCCACTAATTTTGAAAGATAGATTTTCAGCATATATGTCTAGATTGGAAGGTGTTTTCTTTTAGGTCTTGAAACACTTCAAGCTTTCCAAAATCTGCTATAATTGTAATGGGTTTACTTTGTAAGTTATTCATTCCTTTCCTTGAACATCTTTTAAGATTCTGCCCTTTTGTAGACTTCTGGGGTTTTGTATCATGTAGAGATTCTTTTCTGACCTGGCTATTTGGGGTTCTATATGCCTCAGTTACTGTATGTTAAATTCTTTCCCCATATTTTGAAAGTCTTCACTATTTTTGTAAAGATGTTTTTGTATGTCACTTGTATTTCTTGTGATGTTTTACTAATTCCAATTAACCTTAGGCTTTTTTTGCATTATTTGTGAGCTGTTTTGAATTTTTAAAAATGTTCTTTTGTTGCTTTTTAAGGTATCTCTGAATAAACTGCCACTGACATCAGTCCTGTTTTCTAGTTTTGAAACTTGATCTTCACTTTTGCTGCCAGTTCTTTCAAGCAACTTTATTCTCTCAGATTTCTTTTTAGTACATTTTCATGGATTCTAGTTCTTCACTAACCTGGCCATTCATGTTTTCGATCATTTTGTTAGGTCAACTAGCTTTTTATTGCAGCATTCTGTAAGTTCACAGACAATTTTGTTTAAGTCCATTTTCAGTTTGGTGATACCTTTTTAAATGTATTGAGCACCTTATTGATTTTTTTTATCTCCTCTTTTGAATAATTGAACTGTGTCGTTTGGTTTCTTCCCCTTTTATGCCTCATGGATCATTTCTGGGAAAGTTGGGAATATGTTCTTGTCTGCTGTTTTTGTTCGTTTGTTTGTTTCATTTGTTTGGTTCTTGGTGTATGCATATATGCATGTGTGATGCTAGAGTGTGTGGGTTGATTATAGTTGAAAGATATTGTAGGCCTCAGGACAGTGTGGGTGGTGAGAGGAGTGTGAGTTTGAGCTCCTCACTTCCTCCGTTGTCTCAGGACTGCATGGCTATCAGAAGAGTCTGAGATTTTATTCATAAAATGAACACCACTAGACATAAAAGATCAGATAAATGCTAGTATAATAACAGTAAGGGATCTCAGCATTCCACTGCCACAGTTAGACTGACTAGAAAAGAATCAAAAACAACAAAAAAATAAGTTCATACAAACCTTTGGGCCAGCCAGATAGCTCAATGGACTAAAGGCCTACTTAGGCAGAACACAGTAGCTGGGTTCTATCAAGGGCATGCCACGCTGGCCCCACCCCCAGGGGTGCACTGAGACAGTGATTGAGACTGGGCGTAGTGGTGCATGCCTGTAATCACAGAGGTTGGAGGGCTGAAAACAGGGCAATCACTAAGAGTCTGATCTACATGATATCTGAAAATGAAAAGGTATCCTTTGCTCTTGGATAGAAAGAACCAAAACAGTAGAAATGGGCATACCCCCAAATTTGTTATACAGATTTAATGCAATCCCAATCAAAATATCATTATCATACCTCACAGATCAGAAGAAAACCTTCCTAAAGTTCATTTGGAACCAGAAGAGACCTAGAATCACAAATTCAATTCTAGTCAACAAAGGCAAGGCAGGGGTATCACAATCCCAGATCTGAAATTATACTACAAAGCTACTGTGGTAAAATCAGCATGATTTTGGGAGCACAGAAAGGCCTGAGGATCTGTGGAACAGAATAGAAGACGTAGACATAACCCCAAACACACTCAGCCACCTTCTCTTTAACAAAGGAGCCAAACGTGTTCACTGAAAGATAATCTCTAAGAAATGATACTTGAAAAACTGGGTTTCCACATGCTGAAGACTAAAACAAGACCCATGTCTTTCATCATGCACTAAACTAAAATAAAAATGGATCAAAGATCTAAACATTAATATAGAAACACTAAGTTTACTGGAAAAGAAAGTGGATAAAAATCTCAAATACATAACTGTAGGTGGAGACTTCATGAACAAAACCCAGACTGCAAGGAAAATATTACAATAAGGATCTCACCTTAAGAAAAAGCTTTTCACATCAAAATAAAAGACCAACAGAGTGAAAAGACAACCCACAAAGAGGGAAAAATGCCAGTTAGCTAGTTGTCTCTTAGGCAAAGAACATATCTAGAATATATGAAGAATTGAAAAGAAACCAGGCCCTCCAAAATTAAAGATCCAATCCAAAAATGGACATCTGAGACAAACATATATTTCTCAGGTGAAGAAATACAAATGGCAAATA
Source organism: Ctenomys sociabilis (assembly GCA_004027165.1). NCBI lineage: Eukaryota > Metazoa > Chordata > Mammalia > Rodentia > Ctenomyidae > Ctenomys > Ctenomys sociabilis. The sequence continues at coordinate 70,007 of PVKA01008668.1, forward strand.
AATATATCAAAAATGTTCAACATCATTGGTCATTCAAGAGACACAAGATAAAACATTACTGCGATTCTGTCTCACTTCAGAAAAAATGGCAATCATAAAAAAAATAACAAGTGCTTGTGGTGCTATGGGGAAAAGGAACTCTTCCTTTGTTGGTGGGAATGTAGATTCATGCAGTCACTGTGGAAATCAGTGTGGAGATTCCTTTAAAAAGTAGAAATAAATATCTCATTCCACCCAGCTATTTGATTTCTGAATATCTTACCAGAAGAATTAAAAATATCATATCACGGTAATATATATGCACCCATGTTTATAGCTACACAATTTGTAATAGCTAAATCTTGGAAACAACCCAAATGCACATCAACCAAGGAATGGATAAAAAGATGTGATTTTTTTTTTTTACTGTATAATAGAGTACTACTCATCTATGAAAAAGGATAAGCTGGAGACTTTCATAGGTAAATGGATGCAAACTCAAGACCATACTCATAAGTGAAATAAATCAGATCCATTTGTGTAAACATAGTATTGTCTCACTTGTGTGAGAAACTGAAAGAGTGAATAAGATCTAAAATGTGCAATAGAGATTGTGAATTGGAAAGAGACTATTCAAAAGAAAAGACAGATTGTGATAGGGGAAAATTGAAAGGGAAAAATAAAAAATACATTTATACACAAGATAGTTAAGACAGTTATACATAGTTTTTATTCATTGAAAAGAAAGGTTTGTGTTAATATTATTTGGACAAGATATCATGTCTATATCTCGTATTCTGTATAACTACTACAAAGATAGCAATACACAGTGCATTAAGTATTGTAACTCCTGTTTTGAAACTCTGTCTTATTCTTATTTTTATTTCTTCTCTTAAAAAAAAAAAAAAAAAGACTTGGGGCCAGGCAGATGGCTCAGTGGAATAAGCACTTCCCTGGCAAGTGCAAGGGCCTGAGTTCAGTCCCCGGTTCTGCAAAAAAAAAAATAAAATAAAATAAAATAAAAAAAAGACTTCATGACTAGTAAAGAGACTTCTTTAGTTTATATCTGCCTTTTTTCAGTGATGCACTCTGAGTATAGCTTACGAGAGTCTTTTCTTTGCCTCTGTCCCAAGATCCAACCACCTCCATTAATTTGGGAGTTGAGAGTGCAGCTTAGTCCCTTGTTCTTCAAGAAAGGGCCATTGTATTATTAATAAAAAGACTTTCCAGATATTGACATACAGAGAAAAAATAATAGTAACAATTATCCTATTCTGACAATAAGAACAAAACTACAACAATTTTTTCTTTTTTTTTTTTTTGCCGAACTAGGAATTGAACTCAGGCCCTTTCGCTTGCCAGAGAAGCACTTATTCTACTGAGCCATCTCTCCAGCTGTTCACAACAAAATATTAGCAACAAAAACAAATTGGACTCTAGCTGATCAGTTTGACTTCAAGATGTATATTGCCTTTGTGTTCAAGGAGAAGAAAAAAAAATCAGCGCTTTTTGAAGTGTCTGAAGTTATACCAGTAATGACAAATAATTATGAAGAAAATATCCTGAAAGGTGTGCGAGATTCCAGCTATTCCTTGGAAAGTTCCATAGAGCTTTTACAGAAGGATGTGGTACAGCTCCATGCTCCTTGATACCAGTCTATGAGAAGGGATGTAATTGGCTGTACTCAGGAGATGGATTTCATTCTTTGGCCTCGGAATGATATTGAGAAAATCGTCTGTCTCTTGTTTTCTAGATGGAAGGAATCTGATGAGCCTTTTAGGCCTGTTCAGGCCAAATTTGAGTTTCATCACGGTGACTATGAAAAACAGTTTCTGCATGTACTGAGCCGCAAGGACAAGACTGGAATTGTTGTCAACAACCCTAGCCAGTCGGTGTTTCTCTTCATTGACAGGCAGCACTTGCAGACTCCAAAAAACAAAGCTACAATCTTC
>PVKA01008669.1:0-56696 GCA_004027165.1 Ctenomys sociabilis
GGGGGGGGGGGGGGGGGGAAGCTCCGGCCCCAGAGAGAGACAGAAGGAATCTACCTTTTTTAGGAATTTTTGTAGAGCAAAACCATGAGGCGGGTTTAAGGTGGATAACATGGGGAACTCGCACATGAGGTGGGACAAATCTGTGGTTCACCAATAAGATTACAAGCACCATGGCTCAGGTAAAATAGATTAAATCCAGGACCAAATGAGGAAGCCAGCCATGTAGCAAGGGGACATGAATACAGAACAGGGGCTTATCCTTGTAGGGGGCTGGGTGAGTGACTCTTCCTGGCTTTTTCATGGTGATAGGGACCTTGAGAATATCAGTCCTGGGTATTTATCTTTAGGGAGGAAGGCATGTGTTTGATCTTTTGTCTTGAGGTTTGGCCCCCCACAGTGGCAGTGTGTCTGTCTCTCTCACAGTGGGGAGGTATCTGTCTGGCCTTTCATAGTGGCTCCCTCGGAGGGCCTGGCTCTGTCTGACTGCCTGTAATATTTTTATCTAACTCAGCTGCCTGCAGCAGCACGGCCAGCACCCCTCTGCCATTCTCTTCCTGCTCACAGGGCATGCCAGGCAACAGCCCTAAGATCCACCTTGTGTTCCAAGAGCCCCTTCCCTCGGCTTCAGAGGAGACATTGAAAATCACTGCAACACTCCCCTCACTGCTCCCCGGGTGTCTGTTCCAAGTGGTGATGGTTTCTGCCCTCCCCGCACCCCTAGTCTGTGGTTTAGTCCCCCTGCGAGGGGTGCTGCTTGGGGTGGTTGGAGACAGCACAGTCAATTCAGCTGCCTCTGATTCCTTACTATGAGCCCTGGAGGTAAAGTACCACTCCTGTTCCTCCTGGCTTTCTTTAAATTGTGGGGTGTCAACTTCTCCCTCACAGGTTTGGGGCCCGTTCTGGAGCCTCACGATTCCATAGCACCTGTCTCCTCTCAGAACCATGTAAACCCTTGCTCCATTAGCTTCATAGCTGCCACTATGGTGAGTCCCTTGGGCAGGACAGATGAAGAGCAGTGAGAGAAATAGTTCAGACCTCCATCCCCACTCGGAGATAATGACTCTTTCTACCTGAAATGGGGTCCCCTACCACAGCCAGTCCCCAATCCCCCAGGGAAGGATTCACTTAACCACCTTAGTATTAAAATCCCTGAAGTTCCCAGCCCAGCCATCCTTAGGAGGTGCTGCACACATTATTTTTACAGCAAAGCTGTTCAAGAGCAAGCAGGAACTACTCTGATTCCCTTGCTGGGAAGAGGGGACCCCGAGCAACTGTCTCCTTAGTGGAAAATGAAAAGTTAATGACGTTTCTGTAAAAATAACCCATAAAGACATCCATTTTTGCAGTAACCTGAAGTCAACCATGCTAATGACCTTAATTAATCTGTTTTTTTTTTTTTTTTTTTTTTTTTTTTTTTTTTTTTTTTTTTTTTTTTTTTTTTTTTTTTTTTTTTTTTTTTCCGCCCCAGGAGTGTTTCTTTCCTGGGAAGAGGCTGTACCAACACAGGTAGTTGATCTGCTTTGCCTCTGGCTCTGTTTCTCGTCCTGGCTTGTTTACATTCGCTTGGCCACCGTGCATACCCTGGCTTTGGAGGTCTAACTGAATCAGGTCACCGCCAAGGATGAGGAGCTAGTGTGGGGGCCCAGAGCAGGTCGGGAGTCCCGCGTTTTACAGTCAACTTAAGTCTAACTTCCAGTGCTTCTTCAGGCACCCACTAGCTCTGAGGGGAAAGAGCATTTCGTCTCTACGCCACCCTCACCCAGAGGAGTCCAGCCTGTGGTCTGCTGGTTGGCCATGCTTCTGCAATAACAAAATTTATAAGATTATATATTACTCCCATGCATTCTCTCCCTTTCTTGTTCGGTGTGTACATGCGTGTGAATATGTGCATGTTCATGCATGCGTGTGTGTGTTACGGGGGGTTGAACCTGGGCTCTTCACACTGAGATACATCCCAGTCTTTTTCTTTCTGGTTTTTTTTCAAGTTGAGACAAGGTCTTGTTAAGTTGCCCAGGCAGGACTTGAACTTTCAATTCTCTTGCCTCAGCCACTCAGACAGCAGGGATTGCAGCTATGGGCCGCCATGCCCGGCCTATCTATATTTTCATGCTAAGACAATTCCTCTTCACTTATGCAGCCCAGACAACCAGGTGTGCCCAGCTCTCGGGCTGTGGGCTAGACACACCCGGTGGTGATAATAATACTACCTACCCTGTGGCCGCCAAGGCTGGAGGAAGACAGCATGTCTGTGGGCTGCTCCTTAAGGCAGCTTTGCTATTGTTTTCGTTTCTCCAACCCAGACCCTTTTGCTAGCATCTAGCCCTTCTTCTTCAGTCTCTGTGTTTGTGCTTCCATTCACCATATTCACTACAAGGGAAACAACAGGAGAACGAGGAAAGACCATTTTCTTTTGCTTGCCACCAGATTTATTTGGGTCATTTTGCCCCTGTCACAGTTCATAAGCATCCTTAAAGATCTGAATTGATTGAGCAGTAGAAACTTTCTGGAAAAGCCCGTACGAGGGAAGGTAGGTTTCTCTCATCTCTGGAGCCTCGCCTCTCCCGCCTCTGACATCCTGGACAGGAGCAACCCTGAAGGCTGGATTCCTGCTCTTTCCTGTCTGGAGCCATGGACAGCTCTCTTTGTCCCAGACACACTGGCTCATTTCCCTCCAGAGCAGCCCCTCAAGGGTGGGAGGAAAGAAAGGAGGCGGTATCTCAAGAGTTCAGCACAGCCTGGGAAGTGCAGGTGGCTGCTGTGGCCCTGAGACGCACCAGGACCCAGCCTGCTGCTGCGAGGTCCTGGCTGGCTCGAGTCAGGCTCTGCCCTGCATACACACGCTTGCTCCTCCTTCCCGCCCTGGAGGAGCTCAATTTTATCTTCGGCCACAAGGCCATCTGTTCCAAAGCCCTCCTTGAGTCTGGCCCTGATTTCTAGGTCGGACAGTCTTGTGCCTGCCACTCTTCTCCGTCCTTGACCTTTAGCTCCACACTAACCTGACTGCCGAGGCCCCAGCCTCCGGTCAGCTTTCCCAGCAGCTCATGGAACTCTACTTGGAACCTAGACGATGAGAAGTAGTAGACGAGAGGATCGACGCAGGAGTTCAGCGTGCTGAGGAGCAGCACATAGCTCCTCCATGTTGGGCTCTTGCCCTGAATGTAGCCGACCATGTGTGACATGTTGTAGGGCCCAAAGCAGACAAGGAAGTTGAGCAGAGAGGCCACCACCAGTCCCACCACCCTGCGGAGCCGGCGCCTGCTGGAGCTGTGGCTGAGGATCCACACCAGGCGGCTGTAGCAGTAGCTGGTAATGAGCAGAGGCACCCCAAAAAGGACCACAGCCATCTCCAAGCGGACAGGCAGGAGAACGGCCAGCTGGTCCTCTGTGAATTCCAGGTAGCAGGTCCCATTGATTCCCTGGCTCTGCGTGAAGTTCCCCCAGAATTCCGTGACATAGACCACACTGCAGTGAGCACTCGCCAGGAACCAGCAGATGCCACTGACTAGCCACGCTTGGGCCAGCCTCGGCCGGGTCTTGTACCACAGAGGGTGGGCCACACTCAGGAGGCGCTCAACACTCACAGCCGCCAGGAAGAGGGAGGTGAGGTAGATGGTGGTGAAGAAGAGGAAGCCGGAGAGGGGGCAGAGGCTGAAGGGCAGGGGCCAGCGCATCCCGTTGGCGGCCTCCACCATGCGGAAGGGCAGGAAGAGCAGCAGCAGCAGGTCCGAGAGGGTCAGGTTGAGCAGAAGCACATCCACGGCCACTGGGCGGCGCCGGAGTTTACCCACGAAGATCACCATGGCCATCAGGTTGAGGGGTAGCCCCACCAGGAAGGCGAATAGGTTCACGGAGAAGAACAGCCAGTGGCTGCCGGAGAAGAAGGACCTCATCATGAGGACCACCTGGTGCGAGCACAGACGGAGGTGGCAGTCTGGGTGGGAGTCTTCTGGTCCCTCTGCAGAGCATTTCACCCGTCAGCCAGCCAGGAACTTTGTCCCCAAGGCCACCCTGCACGGCCCCACATGTTTTCCCTAGCAGAGTCAGCCCACCTGCCTCTCTCATTCTACCCTGTCTCCTGCCATTCCCCAAGCACAGAAAGCAGCAAAACACTCATGCACCCAGCCCCTCAGCCCCACGCTCACCTGCTCACTGGAGAACCCAAGCGCTCTGCCGTGCAGCACCTTGCCGGCTTCTGCAGACCAAGTGGTGGAGCTATTTATTTGCAGAAATGATAAAGACCTGGCAGTGCCCATGACGTCACTCACTGGAACAGCAGCACAAAAGATGCCTTGAGCTCTGTTACCAGGGTTGCATCAGTATGCAAAAAGAAGAGCAAATTCCACAACCGTGCACCTCACTCCTCTGGCCGCCCAGCTGGGGTGTTCCAACCAGGCCCAAGCCAACTCCGACTTCTCCTCCCCTCTCCTCACTTGCATTCTGTCTGCTTCTCTAGAATGGCACTTTTCCAGTTTGCCTTGTAAGGGCAGAGGCATGATATGGTGACAGAGAGCTGGGCTCCAGAGCTGGCTGTTTCCTGCTAGCTTGGTGATTTGGGGCAAGTGACTTCAAGTCACTGTGTCCCCCTTTATCATCTATAAGAGGGGGATAATTTTGGTAATAATGTCATAGACTAACACATTAATACATGTCAAATGCCTGGGGCTGTCCCTGCTGTAGTTCCCGCTCTGATGCTGGCCTTTCACTGGGATGAAGATGGTAATGGTGGTCACTGTGGCGATGACAGTAGCAGCTACTTTAGTGACACATAACCCTACTCCTTAGGGCACCATAGTTTTATGTCTCACAGTCCTACCTCACAATGGGGCAGTGACTTGCTCCAGCTGAAATACCTTGGTTCAAACCCAAGTTCTGTCCAGCTTCAGAGATACCTGGTCACTCAAATACTTAACAATTACCATGCGATAGCATTTTCCACCCACTAGAAAAAAGTTAGGCAATACACAGACACTGAGAAGTTCCTGATTTCCTCTTCTCCCCTTCTGATAGCCAGGTGGGTATGGGTTGGTCAACAGGTGTCACACCCCCTTCTCTTGGTTTCCTTTCCTCATCTTTGCTCCCCTCTAAGTATAGACTGGGACAACATCCCTTGGTGTCCTCCTTGGCTACTTTGTGGCCACTCATCTGGCTGCTGTGACAGGAGGGGTAGCTTGGCCATGGCTGAGGTGCCCTCCCCTGCAAGGCAGACTTCCTGTTGCCTTCTCTAAAGAAGCAATGGGAAACCACCCCAAGGCAGCAAAGATCTAGAAGGGATGCAGACCTATTATTAACCTCTTGAACTTCCCCAAGCCCCGGAAAGCTGTGGTTAGTGCAGCTAGCTCTCCTGAACTCACCCAAGGTTTTTGGCCCTGCCATTATTTTTTTCTCAAGACGTGACAGCTGTCAACTGAATATCCATATCTCCTGACATCACCAGTACTGCCCCCATGACAGCTGTGACTTTCCTTGATGCCCCATACCTGCTCTGGGAGAGATGTCTGCCTCCACTCTGCTAGGCTTGAATTTGAACCAAGTACTAGAATTGAATTTGCGCCAATCAGTACATTCCAATGAGAAAGCTGGTGTGCAGAAGGGCCAGCCAAATAGCTCAGTGCATTAAAGAGCCTGCAAGCAGGTGCAGAGCCAGGGGTTTCAATCCCCAGGCCTGCAGGGCTGGCCCCACCCCCGGGGTGCACTGAGAGGGCAATTGAGACTGGGTGTGGTGGTGTGTGCTGTTACCCCAGCTCTTGTTACCCCAGGCTGTAACAGGTGGATCACTAGGAGTCTAATCTAGTAGTGAGACCCTGAACACCCTGTAGGCCCTTCCCTAAAATACAAAATAAAAAAATAAAGAAAGAAAGAAAGCTTGTGTGCTGACCAGTTGGGACCAACTGGCAGGCTCAGATTTGGAGTAGTTGAAGGCTAGAATCTGCTAGCTGGAATTTGGACCTGTCCCAGGGATATATATATATATATATATATATATATATATATATATATATATATATATATATATATATTAATTATATGTGGATGCTGGGTCACTGCTCCAGTTACCTGAGTGTCCTCCCACTCAGGGGAGAATCTTACTTATTCTTGGGGCCTATGCTGCACATGGGTCCTGTTTAAATAAAGCACCACTCCAGTGAATCTACTTGTGATTCATTTCTCAGAGGCTGTAGTCTCAAGATTCTTCTTCCAAGTAGTGAGCACAGAGAGGTTGTTGTAAAAAATAAAAAAGGTAGAAACACTCACTCGGGTTGTTAGCACTGGAGAGCTCCAGAGACCAGGAGCTGACAAGGGGCAGAAAGAGGTAACTGGCCAAGCTGGCAGGTGGCAGCCAGTGTTGGTGTTTAGAATTCACTGGAACCTACCAGCACCAGGGCTCCAGGCCACTCCTGTTTGCAGTAACACCAAGGGCTAAGGGCTGTTGGTGCCCAACGCCTGGCGCTGCTAGCAGAGCTACCCTTCACTGATTCATGCTTTCTACCTGATTTGAGCAAAAGAACCCTCAACTGATTGTTGGCTAGGATTGGGGAGAAACCAGAGGTCATGTCATTGCCATGAGAATGCACAACAGGGCAGTCGCTGGAACAGTTTGGCAGCTTCTTAAAAAGTTAAACATAAATGTACCACGAGGCCCAAAGAGTTCATTATAGATATTTACTTACAGGAAATGAAATCATACGTGCACGGAAAGACTTTCTCATAAACGTTCATAACAGTATCAGTCACGGTAGCCAAAAAGAAGAAATATCACCATTAGCTAACGAGTGAATAGACAAACGTGGCACAGCCACACAACGATATTCGATTTGACGATAAAAAAGGAAAGAACTACCTACACATAGCACAGCGTGCGTGAAGGTGACGCTGAGTGAACCAAGCCAGATATAAGAGCACAGTTTATGTGTTTCCGTTTATATGAGCTGTCCAGAATAGGCAAATTTAGAGCCAGAGAGTAGATTAGTAGTTAGCCTGGGGAGTAGGGACAGAAATGGAAATAAACTATAAATGAACACAAGATATCTTAGTGGGTGGTGAATGTTCTAACCCCTAGATTATGGCAATGGGTGCATGTGTCAGTAAATTCACTAAAATATGCTAAATCTAAATTTTCTTATGTACATTGCATCTCAGTTAAATTACGTAACTGGGAACAAAACAAAATGTTTTTGCTGTCATTATGGTTATTATGGGGTGGGGGTAGAGTGGCAGCATCCTGACGTCATCAAAATCAAAGAGACAAAGCGAATCAGGGAAAAGTGTGGGTAGAGGGACTGGAGGTACGTAGCTTGACCTCCCGAAGGGACTGACAAAAGGGCTCGGGGGGGGGGGGAGAAATTGAGGAGGGTCCCACAGGACCTCCCAGGCCCCAAGAACAAGTAAGATTCTCTCCTGAGTGGGAGGACGCGCAGGTGACTGGAGCAGTGACCCAGCATCCAGCAGGGGCCCCAGAGCCGTGGAATAGAGAGTGACTCCTAGCACGACAGGGACAAGCTGTGGGCCTACTCAGCCTGGAGCAGGGGCCAAGCTTACTTCTAGTCTCCATGCTAAGTGTCTTAACTCCTCCAGCCTGTTTTCTTATTTATAAAAACAGAGGTAACAGAACTTTCAGTGGAGTGCTAGTGAAGTGTTCATTCCTTCAACAAACTTTTATCAAACACCTACCATTTGCCAATCTCTCTTCTAGATGCTGGAGATTACTGTTGAATAAAACAAAACTTTGTGTGTGTGTGTGTGTGTGTGTGTGTGTGTAGTTAAGCACTCAAATAAATCATTTATGGAAACCAGTTGATACACACCAGCCATGTAGCTATATTTGTGCCCCCTGGGCGGTGGCACTGCTTTCCTTAGGGGAAGTCTGGCTCCCAGCCTGGCCTCGTCTGAGCAGATGCCCACGTGTCTGTCTCCTGCATCACTGTTCATTTCTGCCCTCCCTTGTGTGAGCTGGGGTGCTACCTGCCTAGGCCGAATGTACCACCAGTCTAGGTGTTAACCAGCACCACAGTTGTCTAAGGTCCTTTGACCCTTGAGGATCTTGCTTAGAAGCACAGTATCCCCTTTACAACCCTTTCTAAACTTGGAGCAAAATAACAATAATATATCTGGCCCAGGGACCATCGCTACCTTATGAAAGGCATGCCCTTTCCGAGCACTGCCCAGCTGCTGGAGGAATAGGTGGTGTGTGTTTGTTCCAATTAGAACAAGATGGCCTTTCCCTTGAATGGAAACAAGGTGGGCCTGTGGCTGGGTAAGCAAAGCACACGGTGGATTTTTTTTTTTTTTTTTTTACTTTATAAAGACAGGATTTCATGATACAGTTCAGGCTGGCCTGGAACTCACTTTGGTTTTTGTTGTTGTTGTTTTGTTTTTGGTGGTACCTGGGATCAAACTTAGCACCTTGTGCTTGCCAGGCAAGCACTTATTCTACTGAGCTATCTCCCTGGCCCTGGAACTCACTTTGTAGCCCAGGCAGATCTCAAACTCACAGTGCTCCTCTTGTCTCAGCCTTCCCAAAGCTGGCATTACAGATGCGTGCCACCACGCCCAGCCCACAAGGTGGAATTTAGCCAATGTGAGCCCCCTCTGCCTGGCGTCTACCCATCTGGACAGCATCATCTTTCTAAACCATAGAGTTCTGTGAGCCACAGAACTGCTGTGTGTACAGATATTAGTGAAGCTGAGGCAGAAGCGTTGCTTCAATCCAAGAGTTTGAAAGCAGCCTGGATAGCACAGTAAGACATTGTCTTTCAAAAAAACAAACAAAAAGATGGGAGGATATAGTGCGAAGATGAAAGGAGACAATAGTCACTGTAAAGCGCTCAGCACACACTGGCCCTTATCAGAGGCTCCAATTTGCTTTCAACTGCTGGCAGTCCTCCCCAGGGCAGGTTAGCTTGCCGGCTTCCTGCTTGCAGTGTAAATGCTGCCCCCTTGTGAGTTCAAAGTGATATGACAGTATGATGATCTTGCCTCGGGACCCTGGAAATTAAAGCGTTCTTCACAAGTGTATCAACCCAGTGGCAAACCTCCAGAGTAGAGGTAAGCTTCTCTCCTCCATAGTGTGAGCAGGAAGCCTGCTCATAGACCACCAGCAGACAGGCGGTCAGGACTCAGGCACACGACAGAAGCTGGACATGGGCCTCGGCGCCACCCAGCTCTGGCCCTCACTCTCTGGATGGTGGTGCTGCCTCTCCAGTCTCAGCTCTTCCCCTGAGCGGCTCTGGGCCTCGCAGTTCTGGCAGAGGCCTAGAGAAACAACCGGGCTCTCCTCATGCCTGTCCTCCCAGCAGGGGCTGCTACTTCTGGGATGGTCCTCCTTGCATTCTCACAGCACTCAGTGTCCCCTGGCTGGGATCTGTTCCCAAGTAGCCGGTCACCAATGGATTGAGTACTACACTCCAGGCCCCTGTGATGAGCCCCAACTTCCTCCAGGGGCCTCCTATGCCGGGATGCAGGAAACCAGCCACGTTGGAGACATTGTAGGGTCCCAGGCACAAAAGCAGTGTGAGCAGAGCTCCGCCCGCTACCCAGGCTGCCCTTACCTTCCGCCTGTGGCTCAGGCCTGAGTGGACCAGGGCCCGAAGGCAGCCCACGTAGCAGAAGGCCGTGACGATCAAGGGCACAAAGTAGAGCAGCAGAGAGAAACTGAGGCGGGCAGGACCGGCGGAACTGGGGTCCCAGGCCTCCAGGCACACAGGGGAGCCATTAACTGGCTTGTCGATGCCCAGCGAGGTGGTACTGTTGTGCAGCCACCCTCCCGGAGCTTCTAATATGAGAACCACTCCCAGGTGACAGAGGACCAGGACCCAGATGGCTACGCACACCCCCCAAGAATAGCGTGGCCTCCGGAGGGCCTGGTAGCCCAGGGGGAAGGCGGCCCCCAAGTAGCGCCCCGCACTCAGAGCAGCCAAGAAGACACCCCCCGCGTAGAGCGGGGCAAAGTGGGCCATGGCAAAGATCGGGCAGAGTACAGCCGGGAGGGGCCAGGTCCCCCAGGCCAGGGCCTCCACCGCTTTCAGGGGCAGAGAGATGGCCAGCAGGAGGTCAGAACAGCCCAGGTGGAGGGCGTAGACCAAGCTGGGAGTGAGGCGGAGCCGTGCATGGGCGGCTGCGCCCCGGATGGCCAGCGCATTGAGCGGGAAGCCCAGCGCAAAGGCGGCCACGTAGAAGGCGAAGGTGAGCTGCGGAGGCAAATCCATGGGGCTGGAGGTGACGGCCACCTCCGCTCCCGCGAGCCCGGTGCTCCCTGTCCTCAGACTGCCAGCAAGGGCAGGAGGAGTTCCTGAATTCCACGCCGGCTTCTCCACGGCCTGGACGTCAGCAGCCAGACTGTGAGACGCTGGTGGAGGTGGAGGCCTGCGGCAGGAGGTGGTTGGAGCTGGATCAGGAACGAGGACTTATAGCCTTTGGTCCTCGGCCGTCTTTGCACCATGTGACCTCATAGGAGGAAGGGAGCAATTTCGGTGTAATGAAGAAAGGCAGAATGCAGGTGTGCTATCCCGGAAGAGGGACCGCCGTCTGATTCCTGAGACCCTGGGAGAGAGAGGGGGGAGAGCTCAGGACAGGGCTGGTGCAGGGCTTGGGGCATGGGATGAGAGCCCTAGGCCTGCTCTCTCCCCCATTCCCCAGCAAGGGTGGTCACTCCTCACCGTGTGAAACGTGAGGGGGACCCATATCTCAGATGAGAAGTCAGAGTTTGGGTGTAATGCGAGGTATAACAGGCAGAGAGGTGGGCAAAGGGGTCTCAGGGGAGAGCCCAGGGGTAAACCAGGTCGCCTCAGTGTCCTGGGGTACAACCTGAGATGTCAGGGATCACCCAGGGTGGGAAGACCTGGGAGTCTGGGGAATAGTTGTTGGTGAAGAGAGGAACCACAGAAAGAGGGACTCACCTCTTGATGCTGCCAGATGTTTCTGAGGCTCAGAAGTCCCCTCACCCAGCTGTAAGAGGATGCCCAGAATGGGCAGTGAGCTGGAAGGGAGGGAAGGGCGGGGTGGCAGGGCCATTAGCTGCGGCACTAGCAGCTTGGGTGAGCAGCTAATGGGGCATCCTGGGCTGGAACTGAGGCTGGGCTACAGGATTTAGGGGGGTCAAGGAAGATGCTGGGACTTGTGGGGGATGTGAGTAGGAATGGGGGCTTTATCTGATCAGATGAGGTCTATACAGTCAGTGCCTTGAGGGGGTGCAGTGGGGTGCGGTCAGAGCACACCTCTGTGCCCTGTCCACTCATGCACTGCCTGTTCAGTCCCGCCCTGGGGACCATGTCTCCCCTATTGCTGGGTGAAGGCATGGGCAGATCCCAGCCCTAGTGTCAGCTCACACCTCAGTAGCATCGTTCGACTTCAGCCCTCCGAGCCATCATCATTAGCAACAGAAAAGTAAGTTAATGCTAGAATCAGCCCAACAGACAGCTTGCATAGGCTACAGTTGCCCTTTCCCCAAGACAGGACTCTTCTGCCTCCCTCTCCTTTCCCTTCTGGTTCTGTGATAGTGGTTTCTGACCTCTGCAGTATTGGCAAAAGGTGAAAGAAGAAAGGGGGAAGGACCCTGGAGCAGCCAGCCCATTCTCTCTCCGAAGGGCATGGATGTCTAAGCTGATTGCTGCCTGGGCTTTGGGGTGAGGACGTTGAGATGTGCTCTGTGGGGACAGGCAGAGCCTTGGTGGTTGCTCATCTCATTGCTCTCAGTGCTGGGAATCCAGCTGGCCACTTGTCTCCCCATGGGGATCATCTTGTCTTTCTAGAAAAACTTTCTAAGCAAAATTTAAAATGGTCCTGCTCTCTCTCTCTGCCACCTCGAAGTGACATCACAGTCCTCCACTTCAGACTTCTTAAGGGCATGTGTTGGTCACCAGAGTACTCTGCCCTTCCAAATCCCAAGTCACCCACAATCACCTCCTCTCCCCAGGCTGCCCACAGCGTGGTCCTCAGTATAGAATACCTTCCTCGCAAGAAAGTATCGAACTTCTTCCTCAGACTTCCAGGCCATAAGATTGATTTTTTTTTCTCCCCTGAGGCCATGGTAGACACCTCACTATGAACACAGAAGTACTTAATGCCGAGCCGGGCGTGGTGGCGCAGGCCTGTAATCCCAGCACTCGGGAGGCTGAGGCAAGAGGATTGTTGTGAGTTCGAGACCAGCCTGAGCTACAAAGTGAGCTTAAGGCCAGCCTGAACTGCATAATGAGACCCTGTTTCAAAAAGAGAAAAAAAAAAAAAAAAAAAGAAGTACTTAATGCCTGTTGTTATGTTGTCTCCGGGAACACTGAGAAACTAGCAGAGCTGAGAAAAGGATCCGAGTGGCATGTTACCTCCATGACAATTGCCGGGACAAAGCGGAGCTCAAGGGAGACAGCGAATCTTCTAGATCTCTGCTTTGGTCTTTCCTGTTCAATGACACCTGCTCAGAGGGCCTTCGTAATTCCTCTATCTGAACCCACCTCCTTCTCCTGTATTCATCTTTATGCCCATTTAAATTTCCTGTGGCCCTTTGACATGATGTTTTGCCAGCTTCTCTGCTAGGATAGTGGCCTTAAGAGAGCAAAGACCTTGGTTCAGTTTGCCCGAGCGTGGTCGCAGTAGTTGCTCTGGGCCCTGGAGGATGGTGGGAGACCTCCAGCACAGAGGAGCGGGTGGAGGCCGCCTGTGTTCTCAAGTCCCGGGCCTCCGAGCTTCCTGGCCACCTGCTCTTCACGCCTCAGCAATGTCTGTTGACAGCCGCATCTCATGGTCAATGGCTCATAAAGTCAGTTTATGTCAGCAGCTGGGACAGGATGAGAAGGCACCTAGTGGTTGCTAGGAGCCTGAGCTGGGGTTCATCAGGGCTTCCTTCAGCTCCTTCCAGGGCCTCCTGTGAACCCTTGGAGACCCTAGACTACACAAGAGACCTCCCAGAATGGTTCTGGTCCTTTCATTCTTGTCCCCTAACAACAGACTCTGAACAGGGTGCATTAATTAGTGTTCAGTAGATGCCTGTCTTTATAAAATAAATGGATGACTGGATGACATTGGGCTTCATTTTTAGGTACAGAAACCCCAGACTTCCTTCTCTCATCCAAATACTTTTCAAAGTCCTGCGATATTAATGGTGCTCATGGGAACTCCAACTAGGAACAAAGAGGACTGATTGATGATAAAAACAGAGGATCCTCTGCCATCACTCTAAGAACTGCCATTCTAGGACCAAGCAGAGATGGAAAGGAGGGCGGGAAAGGGAATTCTGGCCTTTCTGGGGAACCACTATGTGTTGGTACATCTTATATACCCATTGCCTTGAGGGCTCGTTAAGCATACATCTTTGCCTCTGAGAGAAAGGGGGCCTTAGCCTCTCCACTGGGCCGGTGGATGAGTAGAGAGTTTACCCTGAGCAGGGGAGGGGACTAGGAACCCACATCTGAATCAGTGTATGAAACAGGGAACTGGGAAGAGAGTGACAGTGAGAGACAAGAGAGCCATCAGGTTTCTCTGGGCAAATGGCCTTTGAGTTTTTTGCAGCTGTGAATGTGAAAGAATTTGGTAGGTCCCCTTTTGAGAATAGCTGTGAATTCTAAATTGGCTTCCTTTTTTTTAACATGCTTCATGTAAAAAAGGGACTTTTTAAAGACTTTTTTCAGGTTTCTGTATTAGACCTTTTGTAATGTGTTCAACATATATCAGATCAGACCAAATGTCCTGTGCTTTCTCACAAAATAAAAGGAGGCTGGGGATGTAATCCAATGTGAAGGACCTGGGTTTGGTCCCCATTAGCCAAAGAGTAAAAATAAAAGTCTTGAGACACCTGCGTGCTGTGGAGTGGCATCGCCGTGTCACAGGGGGAGAATCTAAAGCTCTGGTGTGTTAGCAAAAGCTGGGCAAGATCCCCGTGGCTGGTTAAGTGGAAGAACCAAGACACAAACTCACGCTGTCCAGCTGCAAAGCCAGGCAATAGAGCCGCAGATCCTTCAGCCTGCTGACTGGGTCACAAAATAACCACAACTCCCTTTCCTCCATGGTGTCATCCCCGCCTCCCTGACCCTGCTCTGACTCCACCAACAGAAAATAATTCGCTCATTCTTAGAAGTGGCACCTGCGCCATTTTTATTGTGCAGCACTTTGTCTGTTCTGTGTGTCCTCATCCGTAGTCTGCTCAGCCCCTGGGACCTGAGGGCTGGGCTGCTGCAGTGTCATCCTTTCCGCGGCAGCCTCACTTGCTGGCAATCATGTTTCTTGAGGAGAAGCTAACTGGCCACAGTGCTTCTTGCTACCTCATTTCTGTCCTTCCTCGGGATTCCCCGAGGGGCAGAGATTGAGCTTAAAATCCGTGAGTGGGGGGAAGGGAAGAAGAAAACTTCGTGACATGTGGCAGAGATTGAGCTTAAAATCCGTGAGTGGGGGGAAGGGAAGAAGAAAACTTTGTGACATGTGGGTCCCAGCGGGACACAGGAAGCTGGGGCAGGGAGTGGGAGTGGGTAGATGGGGAGAGACAGCTGAGGCTGGAGGCTGTACAGCAGGGGGTGAGTGTGTAGGTGAGTTTCCAGGTGAGAAAGAGAGGGAGAAGGGCAGGGACAGGCTTTGGGGGTGGCCATCATCAGTGCTCAGAAGGGGGTCTGGCTCTGGGCCAACCCAAGTTCTCCACAGTGACTGGGGTGGGGCCAGTGGTGAGTGAGCCCCAGCTGGGGGCAGCTGGGACTTCACGGCTCTGTCAGCCCCGGACATTTTCACCACAGCTGGCTCCAGCATCAGTGCTTAAGGGCCACATACTCCACGTCTTCATGTGCCTGGGACCGTTCTGCAGCACCAAACCTCACCAGCTCTGAATAATGGACCCCCTCGTCTTCTGAAAGATCCGGCACCACGTTCTCGTAGTCACCCTGAGAAGGACAAATTGCGTTGGGCCTGACCTCCCCCAGCCAAGCTCCCGCCCTCAGCTTGCAGCTGTTCTTGTCCTCCCCTGGCCTGGGGGGCCAAGCCCAAGCTGAGCCATCTTACCCAGACACTGCCTGGCCTGGCCCCGCCCTCAGACACAGAGGCATTTACGCTGGCTCTGACCACTGCTCTGCCTGAGCAACTGCTGTGATTCGAATGTGTCCCCAGTGGGGGACAACTAATCCCCAAATTCATCTGCTGATGGCATCTGGAAGTGGAGCTTTTGGGAAGTGATGAGGTTGACAGAGTGACTGATCAATAGGCAAATGGAGAGAAGAGCTGAGATATAACACTGAGCTCTGGACTAGGCACGGTGGGACACAGCTGAAGCCCTGATGCTCCAGGAGGCCAAGGCAAGAGGCTCACAGGCTTGGGTTTCTCATGGGCAGCTTCGCAATTTAGCAAGAACTTGTATAAAAAAAAAATCTGTTTGAAAAGGCTGGAGAAGAATCTCAGTGCAAAAGCCCTGCATGCAATCCCTAGTACTATAAATAAATACATAAATAAGTAAATCTCCCTCACACCCTTGTTCCATTCCTTGTGCCACCTCAAGACTCTGTAGAATCTGCCCACCAGGAAGAAATTCTTCACCAGATGCAGCCCCTTAATCTGGGTCTGTGAGAACCACAAGCCTGTTCACTTTATAAATGATCAGTTTCAGGTGTTTAGTTACAGCAACAAACACAGACTAACCTAGCAATCCTCTCCAGGTAACACCCAGCCCGAGTCACCGTAGACACCTGTTTGAGCCCTTCTACGGGGGGCTCCCAGCTAAGCTCAGCTCCAGGCCTACACCCCCTGCAGCCCTGCCTGCTTACCACATGATGATTCTGCACCACCGAATACGTGACTGCATAGTCACTATTTGGGAGAGGTGTCTGCATTTCGGAGGTCCCTGCATCTCTGAGCGAGAGAGCAGATAAATGGCCATAAATGGAACCTTTCTCAGGAACCCCCTTCTGCTGACTCCGGTAGGGCCCCAGCAGGACCCCGGCCTCCAGAGCTCATGGGAAATCGACTCAGTGTCTGGGGTGCCCAGCGCTCACAGTAGGAGCTGATGAAGAGGCCAAGGCCAACTCCAGACACAGGTGCCTCCGACTTGGGGAAACAGCCCCCCTTCCGGTGACCCCCCCCCAGTGTTATCATGAGTGCCTGGCTGTGTCTGGCAGGCAGGACAGGAGCTTTCCTCTCCCACATCCCTCTCGGGGTGCCACCCTCCAGCTCCTCAGTACCCAGATCTCGGTGTGTCTGTCTCGGGAAAGCGCAAGGTGGCATAGCTGATGTTGTCTTCTATCACCGGATTATAGCATCCCAGGGTGTGGGGGCCTTCCGAGAGGGGTGCCCTTCTAACCTGGGAGAGAAACAGAGATGGGCTCTGACTCTCACCTCACCCAGTTCCCTTCCCAGCTTCTGACTCCCTAAAGGCCTTTTATCCCCCTTCTTCATCCAGGGTCCTCAAGGGCTCCCCGGAATTCCTACCTTTTTATTCCGCACAAAGAAACTCTGACTATTGGAAGTTTCCTGAAGCCCCTGCTGGCTCTGAACCCTCTTCCTGCTGAAAAGCAAAGGCTCTGTGAATCCAGGGAGCAGGAAGAGGGGCACACAGATTCTTCAGGGGAGAGCTTGGGTGTGCATCGGGGCAGGGCAGGGGAAAGCTCACTGTTGCTGAAACTTCATTCCCCAGATGGCCAGGATGACTATGCCCAGGCAGGACCCGATGCCTATGGCCGCTCGCTTGCCAAGGGTCTCTGGGCTGTCTGGAGGAGGAAGGAGAGGACATAGTCACTGTGCTGCATGGCACGGGCCTGGTACACATGGCCCAGGTCTCCAGTCCTGGTCTTGCATGTCTTCTCCCACCAACATGGGACAAGGATGCAGTAAAAGAGGGAGAAGCAGCCCCAGGCCTCCGGACCTCCTGATGGGAGTAAGGCCTACGTCTTTCCTCAGAGCAGGAGCCCACACAGAGCTGCTACTTCCTGCCTCATGGACAGGTACAGCGATCAGGGAAGTTTGACCAGACCATTAAAACCAAAAATGCTCCCTGCCTTGGACTCAGAAATTCTAGGTGGGGGCATATCCTGCACCTTCCTTGCAGAGGTACCTCCAAAGCAAAAGCCACACACTGATCTCGAGGAGGGCTCAGGAGAGATGGGGTGGGCTGCACTCACTTAGGGCACACAGAGAAGCCCTGAGAAAGAGCCAGAGCTCTGGAACCTGAGAAGGAGAGCCCCAGGCTCAGTGTTAGATGCCGTGCATGCTATGCTTCCCAAGAGCATGCTCAGGATGCTGTCCTCTAGCCTGCTTTCCTCTGGCCGTGCAGGGTGACTCTGTATCCCCGTGGCCGTGAAGGCAGCCATGCACCTGGGAAAGCGCCATCGCCTCTACCCACCATGTATGCACAGGACAGTCTCCAAGACTTTGGATTACAGGTGAAAAAGGCAAGACCAGGGCTCTGCTACCATTTGTAAAATGAGGAAGGAGGTGTCGATGTGGATCTGTATCGGCTCATGGAGCACGTGTGGGGGATGACCCTGTGCAGAGAGCTGGCAGGCTGCTCCCAGGGAGCAGGCTCAAGGGTGAGAGTCTGTTTCCCCTATTAAGCGTGAAATTTGTTTTTACCATGTACTTGTATTGTCTTGCTTGAAAACTATAAAAATAAAAAAGGAGCTGAGAGAGAAAGAGAGAGAAAGAGAAGAATTTGGGCGGATGCGGAAGGGGTAGCCAGAAACGTGTCTGAAAAGAAGGCAGGGACTTACAGTAGACAGTGAGTGCGCTGGGGGGCGACTCGCCAACGCCCAGCCTGTTGAATCCCTGGCACCAGTAGGAGCCTGAGTGTTTGATCTGCAGAGGCTCTAGCCTCAGGGTCTGACCATTGTACCGGAGGTCTTGGTTATTCCAGTCAAACCACCTGTAGTGTGACACGGGGGGGTTGGCATCGCTCTTGCAAGTCAGAGCCACCTTCCTCCCCTCCATCACACTGTCTGCTGGGCTGAAGGACACACGCAGCCTCCGGGGTGCATCTGTAACGAAAACCGAGTCAGAGCCGGTGCAGCCAGTCGCCCACCCTTCTCCACTCCCAGCCCTCCGGTTCCTACCACTCACACAGCACTTGGAGCTTCCGGGTCTTCGACATGCTCTGTCCTATGGAGTTGCTGATCGAACAGCTGTAATTTCCAGCATCTTCTGGGGAGATGGAGTTAAAAAGGAGTTCTTTTCCTTCTTTGAGAAGAATTCCATTTTTCTGCCAGATGAAGTGGACATCTTTGGGGTTGCTCTGTGAGAAGTCACACTGCAGGAGGACCTGGGTCCCAGCTTGGATCTCTGACCCAGGCTTGAGCTGCAAAATCGTCACATCTCTGGGGGCATCTGCAGGGCAGGACATAGGCTGAAGTCTCCTGGGACCCCAGCACTTCCTGTGCCCTTGTCCCTGGGTCTGGCTCTTACCCCTCAATTTTCTGTTGAGGATGGTAGGCCAGGCTCCCACTCCTTACCTTGCAATCCCCAGAGTCCCTGGCGGCCACCTCCCAGGTTCCCTTCCCTGTCACTCACACTGGACACCCAGGTCAACAGGAGATGACTCTGAGCACCACTGGTTACAGGCTTTGCAGGCGACGGGTGGGGTGTTCCAGGCAACCTTATAAACGAACAGTTGTTCAGTGGCTGTCTCATTCCAGAGGCTTCCATGCTTCCAGGAATAATGGATAACATTCGGGTTACTGGAGTGGTAGCTACAGAACAGCTTCACTCTGTCTCCTTCTCGAATCAGGGTGGAGTTCTGAGTCACCACAGTCACCTCCTTGGGGGCATCTGGGAGTAGACCAGAGACTCAAGTCAGCACTGCCAGCTGCCATAACACCTTTGCTTCCTGCTTCCCCTTCTCCTTTCCTCTCTCCCTGCAGCACGAAGTACCTAATGGGCCCAAGGAGGCCTCCTATGTCCCTCTTGCATCTGTGAGGAAAGAATGCTGCCCTGGACAACTGCCTGGCTGTGGTTTGAGAGAAGGTGATACATTGGCTGAGAGCACAGCTGTTGCCAGGCATAGTAGGGCACACCTGTAATTCCAGGACTAGGAGGCTGACACAAGAGGATTGTTGCAAGTTCAAGGCCAATGCCTGCTACAAAATGAGTTCAAGGCCAGCCCGAACTACACAGTGAGACCCTGCCTCAAAAAGACAAGAAAAGGGCCAGCCAAATAGCTCAGCAGATTAAAGCACTTGCAAGCAGGTGCAGGGGCCAGGGGGTTGATCCCTGGGCCTGCTGTGCAGGCCCCACCCCCCAGGGCATGCTGAGATGGAATTAAGACTGGGCCTGGTGGTGCATGCCCATAATTCCAGCTCTTAGGAGGCTGTAAACAGGCAGAGCCCTACAAGTCCAATCTAGTAGTGAGACCCTGAACATCCTGTAGACTCTTCCCTAAAATACAAAAAAAGACAAGTAGAAAAAGAGCACAGCTATTCTCAAGTGCAGTAGTTCAGCTACTTCAGAGGTTGAGGCAAGAAGACCTCAAGTTGAAGGTTAGCTGAGGGAGTAAAAAATAAAAGAGACTGTAATGGAGGTCAGTGGTAGAGCACTTGTCTAGCATTTCTGAGGCTCTGGGTTCTATCCCCAGTACTGGAGGATTAAAAAAAAAAAAAAAAAAAAAAAAAAGCATAGCACTGAGGCCAGACCCTACTTCTTACAGCTATAAGACTGTGGCCTTTGGGCATTTACTAGTCTGTCAAATGGGTTCCTGAGAGAGCTGATTCTCCCGAGGTTGAGCTAAGATAGTGCCCTTAGAGTGGAATGTGGGTGTGTAGAAAGCACTCAATCTGGGGGCTGGGGAGATGGCTCAGTGGAATAAGCGCCTCCCTGGCAAGCACAAGGGCCTGAGTTCAATCCCCAGTTCGGCAAAAAAAAGAAAAAAGAAAAGAAAAAGAAAGTACTTAATCAACAGTGCTGCTGCTGCTGTCCTAAATCCCATTATGTGGACATAAAAGGTTGGGGCACCCCTGGCCACACATATTTTAGGATCCAACGATCAAACTTATATATCCTTTTGGTCCTGGGCTCAACTCAAGGACAAAACTCGTGTTGAAGTGGTGACACACACCTGTAACCCCAACACTATGGGAAGCTGAGGCAGGAGGATTGCAAGTCAAGTCCAGCCTAGGCAACTTAGTCACTTAGTTAGCCCTTATCTCAAAATAAAAGCACTAGGATGGCCCTGGGTTCAATCCCCAGTACTAAAAAGGGGGAAAAAAAAAATCCACAGGGCAGGAGAGATCTGAGAATGAAGATCCAGTAAAGAGGTAATTTGACACTAAGCGACATCTGACCCAGTTGTCCTCAAGGACTGCTTCAACTTTCAGATCATCTTCAGAGCCATTGCCTGGTGACCCCGTGTTTCCACCTTCCTCAGGGAGATGTGACATCACCATTCATTCATTCATTCATTCAACAAACATCTACTGAGGGCCCAGGCCCTGGTTTAAGTATTAGGAATACAGCTATGAACAAGTCGTCAAGAAGTTTCTATGTCAGGAGGTCCTGGCTTCTGTCTGCTTCTTATTCCAGGAACCCAGAAATCCCCTGGGCCCTGGCTTCTCCTCTCCTTCCCCTATTTCCCTGTTCTCTCCCAGGAGCCAGACGGCCTATGACTGCTCACAGTAGACATCCAGCTCCACACCCTGGCCACTCTCTCCGCGGCCATAAATGTTCTCTGCCGAGCAGGAATAAGTCCCAGCATTCTCAAGGTGAACACTGGACATGTAGACTTTCTCTTTTGTCTCTCCCAGCATTTTGTTCCCATTGTGGTGCCAGGTGTAATTTTTGGCGTGAGGATTGGCTGCTGAGACACAAAGCAGCTCTACTGCTTCTCCCTCAGTGGCAGGTGACGGGCGGATATGAACTGTGGAAGGTTCTGGTGCATCTGGAAGAAGGGGCAGAGGCAAATGGGGAAGTAAGGACAGCACTCTGTGAAGCAGCTGTGGTAGCCCTTGCTGTGTCCTCTCGCGGGCCCCGCTAACCTCCCCTGCCAGGTCCAAGGAGGCTCACACAGCACTTGGAGCTTCACTTCTTTTGACTTCCCCAGGCCCGCGTCGTTGGAGGCCTGACAGAGATAAGTCCCTGCTGATTCCCTGGTCACTTTGGGCAGAATTAGTGCGGGCTGCTGCTCCTGCATGCAGATGCCATCCTTGAGCCAGGATATGGGCTTGTGTCCTGGGTTGCTGCTGGTGACCTCGCACGTCATGTTCACAGACTGCCCCTTCATGACAGAGGCTTCTCTGGGATAGACCTCGATGTTCAACCTCGGAGAGTCTGCAGGAACAGAGGAGCAGTTGGAGAGGGGACGGGGCTCTCATGCGTGGGAGGTGTCGAGCGCTGGCTGTGCTCTTATTCTGACAAAGCAGTGGCCTGCAGCTGTGGTTCCCTTGTCAACCCTTGTCACAGCCTCCACTCATCTCTCTGCTTTTCCCTGGCCCCTACCATCCGGTCTCTACCAGCAGCCAACAGGATTCCTAACACTGCCCACCGGGCGTCACTCCCTGCTTGAAGCCACCCAGTAGATTCCGCACAGGACTGAAACCCAAAGCCCTTCCTGCAGCTCAGGAGACCTAAAGTCCTGCCTCCTCCAACTCCTCTCCTGCCCTGTGACCCTCGAAGGTGGTGAACTCCAACTCCTCTGACCGTTAGGCCACATCGCTGATGTCTAAGCCTCCTCCTCACATCTTACTATTTTTGTTTTTTTTAGTAGTAGGGTCGAACCCAGGGCTTTACATTGAACTACATCCCCCACCTTTCAAAAAAAGTTTGTGTTTTGTTTTTTTTTTTTTTAATTTTGAAACAAGATTTAGCTAAGTTGCCAAGTTACCAAGCTTGGCTTGAAAGAACAATCCTCCTGCCTCATCCTCCCAGATTTCTGGGATTCCATGTGCCTACTTGATTTGCTCTCTCCCTGAAATGCTCTTCTCCTGACCTAGTCTTTCCCCATCTTTCAATCAGCCTTCTTCAGAAAAGTTTCCATCCCATCACCCTCACCCTCATGCTGTATCTTCTTTCTCAGTATTCATGTCATTGGTTGTGGTTATGCTCGAGTATTTCTCTGTGAATCTTCCTGCAGCTCAGGAGACCTGATGTCTGCCTCCTCCATCTCCTTTCCTACTGTATGACCCTCAAAGACAGTAAACTTCAACCTCTCTGACCTTTTGGCCTTATCGCTGACAACCAAGCCCCCTCCCCAAGCCTTAGTATTTGCCCTTTTTTGCTCTACCTGACCTACCCTTCTCCTAGCTGGCAGCCCCAGGAAGGTCTGGTGCCTGGTAAATCAGCAGGAAATATTTATTGAATGAAAATGAATGAATGAATGAATGAATGAATGAAGTATATAAAATCTCTCCTTCAAGAGGAACAAAGAAATCTGACTGGATGATCCCCTAGGTGTGCGGTGGCTGGGAAAGAGACTGCTTCATTCTACTGGGCCAAAGCAGAGACAACGAATCTGTGTCCTCAATGCCAGGGCTGGCGAGGGGTAGAAAGGAAGAGACTGGGTCAATCCCTCTGGTGACCAACCACAGACTGATCTTGCACCCCTCTCTTCTTACCCTTGGTGGGGCCCAATGACTGGCTGGGGAGAAGGGGACAAGGACAGTATCCTTCCCAGGGGAAGATACAGAGACTCACACTCCACCTGTAGCTGCACCATATTTTCAGAGAGCACTTTGGAAGCATGCAGGACCTCGCATCTTAGGGTCTTCCCATGGTCAGTCCACTTGGGCTGGAACTCGAACTTGCTCATGGTGGAGACTTCCTCAGTGGAAAGGGTGGTGGAGATGTTGTCGGAAGAGAAGGTATAGCTGATCCTCTCCAGGGACCAACGAAACTGGATGTTGTACTCAAAGCAGGCAAAATTCAGCAAGCAGAAAGCATTGACTGGCTTGTGCTCTTGTATTCTTGAAGAGGAGAGCCTGATCTGAGGTGGAGGAGTGGTTTCTGCAAAAGAGCCAGGGACATGCTGGAGGCTTGGGACGTTAGGGACCCATGGACACCCTAGCTGTTCCCCCTTAGTGCACCTGCCTCAAACAATCCATGCAGGAATACCTTGCCAGCGCACCCACCTCCTTGTCATCCTACAACATGCTCTGGGAACCCCTGGGGATACCAAATGTCTCTGTGGAAGTGTACTCTAGTTTCACTTCCTGATGATTACTCCATGGTTTCAAGATCATTCTTCCCACCACTCTGAATTTGGCCCATTTAGTTCAACACGCATTTCTTAGCTTTGATACTACACTCATACTTGCGTGATGGCCTCAGATTTGGAAACCCCTAAACACAGCTTCCCTTTAGTAGGGTGGACTGCATGCTGTGCAGCCTGCTGCCCCAGGCTGGACCACCCTTCAGACGGCAGGAGTGAGGCAGAATCTTTTGCCAAATTCAGGGTTGCTTACCACTGACCACTGACCAAACTAGCTGTAAGGTAGAGTGAACACTTGCTACAGCACCTAAGCCCCTGGCCCTATATGATATAGTTCATCTCCCTGTCCTGGAGTCACCTAGCATTGAGGGGCTGATCAGAATTGGTCAACCATACTAATACATCTGGGGATTTTGCTTAAAAATCTGGGTCTCTATCCTCTCTTGAAAGATCAAAAGATCCCACAAGCTGGAACCAAGACTCCAGAAGGGGCAAAAGATGAGAGCCAATGGGGCACCTGAGGTGGCCAAGTGCTCCAGCCACAGTTGGCCATAGCCCCACCTTGTGCTGCCCGTGTCACTTGCTTCCCAGCCTGACCACTGCAAAAACTCAGTTTGTAACCCCTGTCTCAGAAATCAGGCATTTCCCACCTCCCGCTTTGCCCTCTGCTAAATCACAGTACCCCTGTCCCAAGGCCTTACTGGAGACATTGAGGGACACGTAATTAATCCATTTGTCTTCCTCTTCTTCTTTTTTCTCTTTGTTTTCTTTCCAGGTCACCCTCATCCCCAGCTCGCCACTGTCATTGGCGAACACGGGGTTGATGCTCAGGGTACAATTATTTTCTGTCTTTTTCACCCTTTGATTTTGAGAAAAGACTTCCTTTGTCGTTGTCTTCTTATACAGAAGAGTCCCATTGAAGTCTTTGGCATCATCGATGTACACAGGATTGTGGTACAGTGTGAAGTTATCCAAGAGCTCCTTATTCTGTCTGTTTTTGAATGTGCAGGGAATCCAGACACAAGCCCCCTCCCAGGCGTAGATAGTTTTGGGGTGTTTAAATGTCCATCCAGCTGAGTCACAGAAAACCAAGTACGCTGAAACCCATAACAGTGATCAGAAAGTGTTATTGAGGGGTTGTGGAGAGGTTTTTTTTTTTTCATTTTTTATTCTTTGGTGGAACTGGGGATTGAACTCAGGTCCCTGTGCTTGCCAGCCAAGCGCTTATTCTACTGAGCTATCTCCCCAGCCCCAAAAGTTTTCAAAAGATTGAGAGACCCTCGGTGCAGACAGAGGGGTGGATGCCGTACATAGGAAGAATGAGATACAGCAGACATCCCGGCTTTCTCTCTGTGTGCACACTGCCTGCCTCGCCCCACACTCCACGCCTCTGGCCCAGATCTGCCCTCCTTCTCCTGTGCCCTCTGACACCCCAGAACCCAGATACCTGCCTGGCCACAGGAGCAGCAGAAGCCCGGAGCCCAGGAGATACAAGGCATCCCGTCCGGCCATCTGGCAGGAGTCTGAGCAGGAAAGAGTGTGTCTTTCAGCCGTCTGGTTATTGACTTCTTGCCCACACATGGAGCTCTGGCCCCTTTCTCCTGACCTTGGGAGCTATATCTGGTTGCATTGTGAGGTGTGCAACTGGGAGTCCCTTTCTGGGGTCGGAGAACTTCCTTTTGCTTTGTTCCTTCCCCTCTCTCTTCCTCTCATCCATTCATTCATCCACCTGTTCTTGTCTGAACTTCTTGCCCAGCCCTCAGACTGCCCAGCCCATGTGCTGGGCAACAGGATATTTCTTTTTTTTTCTTTTTCTTTTTGGCAGAACCGGGGATTGAACTCAGGCCCTTGCACTTGCCAGGGGAGCACTTATTCTACTGAGCCATCTCTCTGGACCCATAAGAGGGATCTTTCTTAGAGGCCACTTGTGGAGGATTTTACAAAGAGCAGAGTCATGGTCAAAACCAGGTTTAAAAAAATCATTCTAAAACCATTGATGGCAGAAGAAACCAGGAGACCATTTAGAGGGAAATGGAAGGTCTTAAGCCAAGGGATCCACAAGGTGCTCCAGGGCCTGGGTAGAAACATCAGTCATGAGGACAAAAGTCCTGCCTTGTCTCCAGGTGGGGGCTGTCTCAGTTCAGCCAGCAATAACCAAGTAAGAAGAGGGGCTCAGTGCTGTCTGAACTTCCACTGCTCTCAGGAGAAGAAGCTTGATTTTCATGAGACAGCCCTACTTTGAAAACAGCACACACCAGGTGTGACAACTGCTGTGCACCTGCAACTTCACTACTCTCAGATGCTGAGAAGCAGGAAGACTGTGAGTTCGAGCTCAGCCTGGACAACTTAGCAACTTAGCCAGACCTTCTCTCCAAAAAAAAAAAAAAATGACTGAGGATGTAACTCAGAATGCATGTTCTGGGTTCAATCCCCAAGACCAGGAAGTGGGCAGAGTGCTGGTCAATAGGACTTATCTGTGGACTGAAGACAGCCGTGGGGCCACCAATTTGCAAAAGATTCTCTCTCTGTCCATGTCTCTGTCTCTCTCTCTTTTCAACAAGCTTATACTTCTGCATAGCGTTATATTTACATAGAGCTAAATTTAAGTCCCTTTTTATATGGCTGTCACCTCTGGGTCGGCCCCCAGAGAGCCAGAGCAGGATGCGCCCACAGAGTGTGTCTCCGGTGTCAGCACGGACCCGTGTTCTTTCCACCCACCTCACCAACATTTCCCACATCAGTATCGCATCAGTGACCCCCTCTGGCTGCTTGTCTTCCTAGGCCGCAGGCTACACACTGAGGGCTGTTGGCTATCTGGTACCAGCTGTGGGGAAAGCTAAGCTGCTTGCTAAAAGCAGGAGGGGACTCTGTCCCCAGTGTTAGGGACGGACCTGTCTTGAATGTGGGTTAGGATGCGTGGGATGAATCCAGGTGAGATCCTCCCAGGCAGAGCTGTCCTCGGGTCTGCAGGTGCTGACAAGGTTTCACACACACACAAGAAGTCATCAAAGTCACTTGAGGAAAGGTGCATTAAAAAGTTAAGCAAGATTCTTTTCCAAAGGACTTTTTAAACCTTTAAAAAGCTCAGTATCAGGGATGGTGACCCTATGACGTGCATTTCACAACACACATTTGTATCACTGAAAACTCTAAAAGGTTCACTATCACTGCTCTGTATGCATCATCAATCTCCAAACACGAGAGCTGGAGTGTAGTACATTGCCCTCCTGTCTTTGTCCATGAGCTCTGTGTTACCTTAGCACCCAAAAGCTTTGCAGAATTGCAGGGCCAGATTTTTACCAGAAAGGGCAATTCCGGAGCAGGCCCGCAGGCCTAATCAGCATGGGCAGGCTCTGAAGCGCGGGTGAAGGGGCCATGTGCTCCCTTGGGCAGCATATGCACTAGAAAAGGGGAAACATGCCTGGGAAGTGGGGAGCTGAGGAGGCAGCTAGGGGTGGATGCCCAAACCATTAGGCACAAAGCTCAAGGCCAGGGCACTCTGTCCAGATGTGCACCCTGCCCACTGCCAGCCTACCCAAGCCTGTAAGCCAGCTTCTCAGACCTCACTATTCACTCCTAGGCAGCCGGTGACCAACTCTATCCTCAGATCCCAAGCCTTGCTCAAAGCCAGGAGTCCAGCTATAGCCTGCTGTAATGCAGCAAGAGTGACATATACTACTCTGCCCCCACCTCTAGGAACTGCGTCTGCCACGGAGCGGCCGTTCGTCTGAATTCAAGAAAAGAGAGGATAGATTTTACCTGTTTCCTGGTGTCTTCTGTCTTCAGGGACCCTGACAGCGTCTAAAAGTGAAATGAGAAGTACAGTGAAGTCTCTTGTGACTGATAGTGATCCTTCTTGGCCACACCCCCTGCCTCTCTGTGGCTCCGAGGGAGACCACAGAGATTCTGATCTAGTCCTAGAGGCGGCAGAGGGGACACGAGCTCAGAGTCAGACAGGAAAGAACATTTGAGCACCCGTGGCCAGGTCTTAGCTTCAGCATATGGATTTTTAGTATCAGATCAGCGTTCAAGCTGACATTTCTACAATGGCCCCAATAATTGGTAGACTAGGTGGAAAATCAGCGAGGATCTATGTGAGCTCAACAACACCATCAGCCAATGAATTTAATCAAAATACTTAGAACCGTCCCCTCAATAGCAGCATACTACATGTTGTTTTTCAAGAACATGGAGTATATAACAAGATGAACCTCAGAAATTTAAAATAGTTTCAAGTACACACAGTGTGTTTTCTAACCACAAGTAAATCAAATTAAATATCAATAATAGAGAAATAACAGGAAAATCCTTAAACACTTGGAAACTGAACAAACTACTTCCAAATAATACATGGACCAAAGGAGAATTCTCAAGGGAAATAGAAAAAAAAAATATTGAACTGAAAGAAAAACGAAAAGACAACATACTGATTTTTTGGGAGGACACATCTAAAACACAAGAGTGAAACTGAAGCACTAAATACTTACTCTAGAAAAGAAGAAAAGACAAAGCTGGAGACAACATACTCCCTGACTTCAAAATGTGCTACAGGCTGGGGAGATAGCCCGGTCATCTAAGCACCTGCCTGGCAAGTGCAAGGACCCAGGTTCAGTCCCCAGTACTGCATGTGTTGCCAGCCCCAGAATCCTGGGCATGCTGTGGAGGCCACTGAGACCAGATGTGGTGGTGCACACCTGTAATCCTAGCACTCAGGAGGCTGAGACAGGAGGATCACTATGAGTCCAAGGTGTACAATGAGACCCTGTACAAATGAATAAATAAATAAATGGTTTTTTTTTAAAGTACAAAATACGCTACAAAGATAAAATAACCAAAGATAATGATGTTGAGCTTTTTACATAAAAATGTACGGTATTGACATAAAAACTCACACATAGACCAATGAACCAAGTCCAGAGTCCATCCGTAACTGAGTGTATCTATAGCTAACTGATTTTTGTCAAAGGTGCTAAGACTATTGTTAGTTATTTAAATAAGCGGTGCTAGGGAGATTAGGTTTTAAAAAAAAACAGCTAAAACTGAATTAAATGTAAGAACTGAAACAAGTTTCTGGGAGAAATGTCTCAAGACATTGGAAAGGACGAGGAACTTTTCGGACAAGGTGACAAAAGCACAGGACGTAAAGCAGAGAACAGATATGGCAGTCTTCACCAAACCGAAAAGCTTCTGCTCAGCAAAAGGAACCGTCATCAGACTCCAGGGACAACCTGCAGCGTGGGAGAAGACATTTACCAGCTGTACATTTGAAGGGGTCAGGAATCAAAATATATGAGGAACTCAAGCAACTCAATAGCAAAAACAAAACAACAACAACAAAAAAACAAAAGACCTGACTTTAAAATGGGTAATAGAACTAAAGAGGTGCTTCTTGAAAAGAAGGCCAAGAGGTGTGTGGACGATGCCGAATGTCACTAAGCATCAGAGAAAACCCAAACCCAAGCCATAATGAGTGCTCACCTCACCTCACCTCACTTCACCTCACCTCACCTCACCTCACCTCACTCCAGTAAGAATGGACATCAGGAAAAAAGACAAAAGCTGACCAGTACCGGCAATGACATAGTGAGGAGGGAGCGTTCATATGCGGTTGGTGGGAATGCAAGTTAGCACAACCATCATGGAAAGTAGGTTGGAAGCTCTTCAAAAAATGTTCAGAGCCTAGGGATTGATGGTGCACTCTGGACCATGGCCCCAAAAGCACGATCCTTAAAAATTAATAAGCTAGACTCCATCAGAATTAAAAATGTGGGCTCTGTGAAAGACCCCATTAAGAAAACGAAGACTTGGAGAAGAAGTTTGCAAACTGTATACCTCACAAAACACTCGCTGTAGAATGAATACTTGAAGAGCTCTCAAATTCCACATGAAAAAAAAATCACAGCATCTAACTAGAAGATGGGCAAAAGGTACAAAGAGACATTTTCCCAGTGAAGATAGACAGATTAAAAATAATCACATAAAAAATGTTCAGCATCACTAGCCGTTTTAGGCAAATGCATACCAAGACCACAATGAGATACCACTATGACATACTTATTAAAACAATTTTTTTTTTTTTTTTAAGTATAGCAAGGTCAAGTGCTGGGCAGCATGTGCCAAAACTGAAACTTTTTTTTTTTTTTTTTTTTGAGCCAGGGAAGCACTTATTCTACTGAGCCATCTCCCCAGCCCCAGAAACTGAAATTTTTGTATTTTGCTACAGAAGTGTAAAACTGTCCAGCAAGATCTTCAAAATCTTAAGTATGGAGTTGCTTCGAGACTCAATAGCTCCACCTCCACACACAGGAGATCAAGTATGTCCACCAGAAACTTGAACACAAATGTTCATAGCACCATTATCATGAGAGCCAAAAAGGAGCTCAACCCAGACGTCCCTCAGGTGATGAATGAATAAGTAAAATTTGGTAGATCCATACAATGAAATGTGTGGCAGCAAAACAATTAATGAAGTACTTACAACGGTTTCCACAACATGGCTAGAACTTGGAATATTAAGTGAAAGCAACCAATCACAAAATGCTACATTATGATTCTGTTTATGTGAAATGTTCAGAAAAGGAAAGTTTGTAGAGACAGAAAGTAGATTTAGGGTTTGCCTAGGGCTGCAGGTGGAGGGGAAGTGAGAGGTGAGTCCTAATGGGCGTAGAATTATTAGGGGAAGTAAATGCCCTGAACTCATAGTAATGATTTCATAACTCAGTTAATATATTTAAAACCACTAAAACAGCGGTCTTAAACAATTTAACAGCTTAGATAAGTGTGTTGTGCATATGTTAATTGTGTCCCAGAAAAGCTATTAACATATAACAAAAAGCAATCCAATTTAAAAGGGGCTGGGGACGTAGCTCAGCGGTAGGACACTCCTCTTGCATGCATGATGAGGCTCTGGGTCTGGTGCCCAATGCTAAAAAAAAAGAAATGGACAAAGCACATGAAGAGACATTTCATTGAACAGGATACACCGGTGACAAAAAGCACATGGAAAGAATTCAGCCTCACTGGTCATTAATCAAAAACAAATTAAGATTACAACAAGAAGCCGGGCATGGTGGCACATGCCTGTAATCCCAGCACTCGGGAGGCTGAGGCAGGAGGATTGTTGTGAGTTCGAGACCAGCCTGAGCTACAAAATGAGCTTAAGGCCAGCCTGAACTGCATAGTGAGACCCTGTCTCAAAAAGACAAAAAAAAAAAAAAAAATTACAACAAGAATCAATATGTACCTATTGAAATAAAAAAATAGCAACACCAAATACTACTGAGGATGCTGTGAACCTGGATTGTGCATACATTGCTCATATGCACAAGTGGTATAAAATACTATTGTCAGTTTCTTCACAAATGGAACCAGATATATTCACCATATGAGCCATCTTTTATACACATAGGCATTTTATCCCCAGGAAATAAAGACGTATGTCCACCCCAATGCCTGTACAAATTATTCACCATAGCTTTATTTGCAATAGCCAAAACCTAAAAACATGTCCCTGAGTAGGTGAATGGTTAAATACACAGTGATGTCCGTAGACTGTGAAGTACAGTCGTCCTTCAGTGTCTGTGACCTAGGGTCCTGACAGGTACCAAGATCTGTGGAAGCTCAGTTTCCTTCCATAAAAAAGACATGATGTTTGCCCGTAACTTAGGCTCGTCTTCCTGGACAGTTTTATTTTTCTGTAGTGCTTTGGATCAAACCCAGGCCTTTGCACCTACTAGGTAAGTGCTATACCACTGAGCTACATCCCAAGCCCCTCCTATCTACTTTAAATCATCTCTAGAATTTTTTTTTAAATGTATTTAGTACAGGGTCTACAGGGTTTCGCTATGTAAATGGGACTTGTACTGATCCTCCTGTTTACAGACTCCCAAGCGCTGGGATTACAGGTGTGAGCCACCGGACCCAGTCTCAGAGATCTCCCGGGTCAGGGCCAGCACAACAGGCCTGGGGTTCGAACCCCCAGCCCCTGCAACTGCCTAAGCAGGCACTTTAATCCACTGAGCTATCTGGCCGGCCCTCTAGAATACTTTTTTTTTAAATAACACTTCAGAGAAAAAAAAAAAAAAGCTTTTATTAATCACAACATGAAACTGACATGAAATTCTTTTAAAACTGAACCAAGATAACTCATGCTGTTATAAAATTACATTTCTCACATCTATTTCGGAGGAAAGTATTATGTACTAGGGCTTTTTTTTTTTTTTTTTTTTTTTTTGGTGTTATGGGCCAATTTCAGTAAAGCTTTAAAAGATAGTAAATAGCAATTAACATATGTTCTCAAGTTGTGCTGAGATAGTGGGAAGGCAACTAAAAAATCTGGGATAACAACCAGCAGGATTAGGAGTGCTCCATTAAGCATTCAGCGTCACCCTTCTCTTTCAGCTATTGAATCAGTGCGCATTTTCATTGCGAAGACCAGTGTTTGCTGTGGGGGCCGCGAGATCAGCACTTCTCTTCTTACATAAGGAGCGCTTGGCTGCTCGAAGCTCCACGTAAACAGAAACAGGTTGACTTTTTCATTGGTCCACAGGGAAGCGAGTGTGAAGTGCAGCTGTTATTGTCTTGTAACTCACATACACAGGGACAATGAATTATTATTGGGAATTTTTCTGGCATTATTTGCAGTTCTTAAAAAAAAAGACTTCTGAATATATCAAAACTGGCTTTCCTTTGTGGTCATGATCTGATAACACTAACATACGTGATCTGTAGTTTAGCAATTTCTTCTATCAACTATGCTTTGCTTTCAGTAAGGGATATACGAATGGTCTCAAGCAAGGTCTTCATATGAAGCATCTTAAAATAAGTTTCATTTTCAATGAAATGAAGGCTTTTTCTTCACTATGGGCCCACGGCACACACACAGGTGCATCTTCACCATTAGAATAAAGGCAGCACTGAGAGGCCTCAGAAACCCTGTCTACGCGGCAGAAGGCCGGCGGAGCTCCCTGAAGGGGCTGAGGAGGAGCTGGCAGTACGTCCATCAGCCCTGCGCTGCCAGCGCTCACCGCTACCGCTACGTGCCCATCCGCTTCCTCCGCAGCACTAGCCTCTAAAGTAGTATCTGTCAGAAACAAGAAGTTTTTCGTCGAGCATCCAATGCTATCTGCAATCTTTCGTAGCTCTCACTCTCCACTTTGTATCTGATCTTGGTGTCAAGGTGACCATCAAAAAGCTCAAGAGTATGTCCCCCTGTCGAATGCCCAAATAGCAGTTTCCGGGCCTCGGTACTCCTTGAGGAATAAACATACACCTTCATTCCAGCCGCTTCCCGCTTCTTGACTGCGGGCACTACATCTGCAAAGAACGCTCCTTTCGCGCGTCCAGCTATGAACTCTGCCCTCCACATGTGGCCCTGCAGCCGTTTGAGCACTGTGGTCTTCCGGTCCAGAGACACCTGCCAGCGTACGTTCTCTACCACAGCCTGGATCGTCTGCTGGAGGTCACCCCCCGCACCCCCAGATTGGAACAGCGCCGTCCAGGTGGGCATCTTCTTCAGCCTGCTTCCTCAGAAGGCTGACGTCCTGCTATCCAGCAGGGTCACGGTGACCTCAGCAGGCACCGAGAGCCCGACCATCTCCCCACGGAAGAGCCTAGCTCTGCCCTCCC
The DNA here is from genome assembly GCA_004027165.1 of Ctenomys sociabilis. Classification (NCBI taxonomy): domain Eukaryota; kingdom Metazoa; phylum Chordata; class Mammalia; order Rodentia; family Ctenomyidae; genus Ctenomys; species Ctenomys sociabilis. The sequence goes on from PVKA01008669.1 coordinate 32,705, forward strand.
GGAGCCCCACCACCACCCTGGCTGGTGACACTGCGGCAAGTAGAATACCTCTAATACCTAATAAAATCTAAGTACAATGCAAATTGTTGTGGCTTTGTACTTATATGAATAATGCCAAGGAAAAAGTACAGATGCAATTTTATTTTTGAATATTTTTAATCCACAATTGGTTGAATCTGGGGAGGTGGAATTCACAGTCATGGGGGTGACTAGGAAGAAGGAAGTGTCACTACATGCAACAAAAACAACATGGAAGATTCTGGAGGTCATTACAATGAGTGAAAAAAGTCAGCCTCAAGGGATCACACGCTGCATGACATTCTTTAGATGACAAAATTATAGAGATGAAGATCTGATTGCTGGTGGCCAGGGCTTAAAGGTGACAGGGGAGGGGAACACATGTGTAGGAGGTCCCACAAGGAGGTCTTTGTGGGGATGAACTGGTCCTATGTCTTGGTGGTGGTGGTTACATACGTTTCAAAACAACATAGAGCTGCACACCATACTGATGTGAGATTCCTGGTTTCAATATTATACTATAATTATGTAAGAAGGAGCCATGGTGAAGACCTCAGCAGATTTCTCTGTTCTATCTTTGTAATTTCCTGCATCTATAATTATTTCAAAATCGAAGGGTTAATAAGAAAGCAGCCAGCAATCTCAGCGTGAGGACCTCACATCTGGGAGTCTAGTCCCAACGGTCTCTTGCATGGGACCCTTCAGGACTGCAAGCTCTGCTCCTCACCTGGAGGGACGCTGGCCACCACGGCAGGCACTGCTCAGGGTCCTGACGCTATAGGACACTGGGTGACAGGCTCTTGGGATGTATCTGATTTCTGGAGGCACTGGATGGGACAGAACTCCTGAGACAGGCAGCTTTGAAGCCCTTGTTCTTCTTTCCATCTGTCTTATAAGGAAAGGGAAGGTCTCCATTTTGGGTGACTTGGTTGTCACCTTCTCACTGGGGAAGCAGTGAAGTCAGACAACTTAAGGGGGAACCTGAGAGTCCTGGACCCCATGCAGCACCACCTCCGCCCAACTCTGTACGATGAATGATTCTAGTGCCTTCCTCAAGGGAGATCGCACATGTGAGCCATGCCACAGACAAGATACCCAGGTTCAAATCCCAGTTCTCCCTCTGTCACCTGTGACATCCACTCAGTTTCCTCTTTAAGGACTATGTGGCTGCTGGCGTTCCTTTCTTGATGGGGGTGTTGCAAGATGACCTTCGCATGGTCACAAGTGTGTGAAGCACTCCACACAGTGCCAGTCATGGGACATCTAGACCTGTGATAAAATGATGGCTCTGTAAAAGACAGCTGTCTTTATGAACCTCATCACTTGCTCTGAGAGGGCTTTCTGTCAAACTCAACTGAAGTTGGCAGGAGGGTGGGACAAAGAAGTCTGTCACGACCACAGCTGGGGCCTGGGTGGCCTGTCTCCTGCCGTGGCTGCTTTCCTGCCTCTTAGACCATGAGGGGCCCGCTCACCTCTGCGAGGCAGAGCACATCACTCACATCTCTCCCTGTCTCTAGACTTCTGTGCTGTGAGTTGCTATTTTCAGAAGTGTGACATGGGGATTTCTCTTGCTTGGTTTGGTATTTCTCGAAGGAAGGGCAGCCTTATCCTTTCTTGTCCCTAGGGCCCACCAAACCTGCTCCTTCTGCTTTCTTTAGCATCTAAGCAAACAGCAGCAGTTATCTTTAACTCCTCTCTTTCCCTCCTCCAGAGCATTGGTTCCTCAGGCATGGATCCTACCTGGCACCTCTGCCTCTGCATCCTCGGCTACTTCCTCTACAGAGGCCACCACCTTCTGTGCTCTGTCCTTGTTCCTGTGGCTCCCCTTGCTCACTGCCCACCTGGCCATGAGTGGGTCTGCGAAGCCCCGGGCCCCTCCAGTACCACTCTCCAGAGCTTCCCAGTGCACTCCGAGTCAGTGCCCAAGTCCTACCTGTGGCCTTCCGGGCACTTTGAGATCCTATTCCACTGGACAGGCTCTGTCACTCTGCTCAAACTCACTAGTTTTCTTTGAGCTTGTTTGTTTGCAGTACTGGAGATCAAACCCAGGGCCTTTGTACTGAACCCTTTTCCCACTTTATTTTGAGACAAGGTCTTCTAAGTTGCCCAGGCTGGGCTCAGACTTACAATCCTCCTGCCTCTAGCCCAGAGTGCTGGGATTGCGAGTGTGTGCCAGCACCCCTGGCCCACTGGTTTACTTCTTAGCCCACTACTGCAGCAAGGATGTTTTCCTCACAGGCCTTTGCCTTGATGTTAGCTTTCCTTGGTCCCACACTGCCCAGCATCCCACGAAGCTCCCCCTCCCACTTCTGGCTCCTGGTCTTCTCTCAGCTGCCCCCTCTTCCCTGCCCGGCCCAGCACACCCAGCCTTCCCTCCCGCACTACCTGAATGCCCTCATGTGTTCACTGCTGCATGGGCTCCTCCTTTCTGCCTCCCAGGGACAGCTCCAAGGGGCCCGGGAGGGGTTCTCAGTGGGCCACCCACAGGCCTGGCCCACACAGGTGCTCTAGGAGCCCTGCTGGATTCTGGTGGGGTCTAGGAGCTGAGAGAGAAGGTGATTTTGAGTCTAAGCTGTGCTTTCTCTAGGGGAGTTAGTCTACCCTGAAGGATACTCTTCCAATCTCATCTCTTCATTGTTTCCCAAACTTTCCAATTTTGTGTAACACTTTCAGGACTTTGATCCTATCTATGAACCACGTGAAACTCTCTCTCTCTATATATATATATATGTGTGTGTGTGTGTGTGTGTATGTGTGCATTTTTTGTTTGTTTGTTTTTTTGAGACAATATCTTGCTCTGCAGTTCAGGCTGGCCTTGAGCTCACTTTGTAGTCCAGGTTGGTCCTGAACTTGCAGCAGTTCTCCTGCCCCTGCCTCCTGAGTGCTAGGATTGCGGGTGAATGCCATCACATCTGGCCTAAATATATTTCTTTTTTTCCTTGTCTTTTTTGTTTGTTTATATTCTTATGAGTACATGTTTGCAGGACATAATGATTATATTTATGGGAAGTTGATGCATGTACATAATAAATCCTAATTCTTTTTTTTTTTTTTCAGTCCCCACCACTCCCATCGCAGCAGTAAGAATAAAGCTGGGGGGCTATAGGTACCCAACAAAGGGGACAAAGGGGTTAAGAATTAGGGAGCCTGGTGGCGCATGCCTGTAATCCCAGCACTCGGGAGGCTGAGGCAGGAGGATTGTTGTGAGTTCGAGACCAGCCTGAGCTACAAAGTGAGCTTAAGGCCAGCCTGAACTGCATAGTGAGACCCTGTCTCAAAAAGACAAAAAAAAAAAAAAAAAAAGAATTAGGGAGCCTGGTTTTTGAAGACAGAGGATCCAAGACTGAGATCAGGTGCTGGCCTTTTCCTGTTTTGGGGGGGGAAAGATCAAATAGAGCTTCTGTTGCATAGGTACTACCAAGTGGCAACTTGTGAGGAGGGGCCCCCAGGAGATCAGGAGCCTCTTAGAGAATGGAATGGAAGAGACTTGGGGCCTCTGGAGAGGCTCAGCATTCTAGTAGGAACTGGTCCGTGTAAAGCAAGAACGCAGGGCCTGAGGTGGGGGGCTCCCCCCACTGCCGGGATGGGAGTTTCCTACCAAGGCCCAGGCACTCCCTGCGCCAGCCCCGACACACTCTGACAACAGACCCTGGCTCCAGCAGGTCTGGCCTGCTAGCAATACGAGGTGAGGACTTCGCCCCATGCACACACGCAGAACAGTGTCAATAACCAGGGACCTGACCGGTAACAACTTCCGGCTGTCGGAGTCCAAGTGCAAGGGCACAGCCGTGCTGGTGTCCGAAATGAGCCAGAAGGGGTGGAGCTGGCACTGAGCGACGCTTGCGGTCCTGTTTATGCTTCGTGTAGTATGTGTCAGAATAAGAGGAACCCAAACTCGTGAGTGTTCTTTTTAAACAAATGCTCAGCAGGAGGCTAAGTTTAAAAAAAAAAATGTTAAAAATCAATCAAGTGATTTAAAGAAGTGCATTAAATAGCACAGTAACACTCCGCTGTGTATGAATACCACATTTATTTTATCTATTCATATGCTGATGGGCAAAGAGGCTGTTCCCAAGATTTAGCTATTATAAATTATGCGGCTATAAACATGGGCGCTACTCTGCCATAAAGAGCGATAAACTCGAGGCATTCCTGGGCAAATGGATGCACAGTGAGACCCCAGTATTAAGAGAAATAAATCAGACATATGAGCTTCAGTGTCACACGGTTCTTCTTATAAGAGAAGCCCCCAACACGAATAAAGAGCAAAAGAAAAGATAGATAATAGGAAGCAGGGCGATCTTTTTTCAAATGAGAAAGGAAGCAAGGGATGGGGGAGGGAAAAGAAAGGGGGTTAAAAACAGAATTGAAGAATACAGAAATAGAGCTATGCACCTGGAAGGGGTCGAAGGAGCAGGGACAGCTCCCCACCCCTCGCCCCGGGCTCTAGTCTCACCCAAAAGACAGGGAGGCGCAGTGGGCCCCAGTTGGAGCTCAGGACACAGGAAGGGGCACCCCCGTATCAACTAGGGCCCTCGAGAGAGTGATTTGGCCTCGCTACTCATTATCCCGTCTGGGTTCTCAAACACTGGGGAGCACCAGCATCCCTCCAGGTCTCCCCGAAATGCAGGCTGCCAGGCCCCTCTCAGGAGTGTTCGGTTCCTACATTTCCGGGCCAGAGCCCAGAATTTGCCTTTGTAGCAGGTTCCCAGGAGCTCCTGATGTTGCCAACTAGGGACTGTACTTTTAGCATCCTCATCATAGCTGTTAAGGAAAGTAAGTGGAGATTAATTAAGGTGAATTACATAGAATTGTGTAACACACAGGGAGCGCTCAAGGAACATTAGTGCCAGAGAATCTGGCCCTTTAGATTCCTGACAGATGTGTCAGAAAAAGTGCACCTTCAGGCCAGCACTGAACGCAAGACCTGGCTACAGCCTATCCCTGCTCTGCCTGCTGAGACAGTTAGGGGACACCATGGTAGGACAATGATTGGTCCGAAGGCTGAACCAACAAAATAAGCCTCCAGGCAGGGTAAGCCATCACCCTGTGTAGCATCGCGTATTGCAACAGACCGATCACAAGATTCTGATAAAGCCACTGGAGCAGAATGTTTGCATGAAATGAGGAATTAAAAAAAAAAAAAAAAAAAAGAAGAAGAAGCTTTTTAGCTTCTCTTGAGCTTAGTCAATTTACAGTCAACAATTTCAGAGGTCGCACTGCTGGGCAATCCGTTATTAGCTTCACTGACTTGGCTGTGTGGGTTTTGTTAACAGGGTCTGGGTTACTTTGCAGCTGCTTTTACTGCAAACACTGACCCTTCACTCAGACATACAGATGTCTGATGGGCGACTACCATGGGATCAAGGGCTCAGCCTCTCTGTCCTCCTAGTGAGTCTGTCCCCTTTGCCATCTTAACCTCGGCGTCAGAGCCTACGAAGCTCTGCAGAGACCTCTGATCAGTTAAGAAATGCCTCATGGAAAACTGTGGTGCAGGGTCAGCCCGGCCTCCCACCCATGCGAGCTGCTCTGTTTCTTCCAGCCCAGCCTCGCGCTTTCTCAGGAGCACAAGCCCCGAAAGTCCTGCGGCTCTGTCATAAGGCCAGGACCTGTATGCCAGATGCTGATCCCAGCCGAGAGAGGAACTCAGCAGCTCCCGAGCAAAGCAGACGATTTGTGAGCTCCCGAGCTCCAGGCTGGAAGGCCTCGCATAGGCTGATGGTGCCACATACCAAAATTTCAACAGCCTGGAGCTAAATGACCACCTAATGGTCCAAAGCCTTACACAATGAAATATTTTGGAACTGCATCCCTGGCCAGTGGCAGTTATTGGACTTGAGCCCACCCAAGCAAATAAATAAAGACCTGCTGCTCCCTATTCCGTGGGCAGCAGCTTGCTCCCTCTCTCAACCAAATGATTGCTCCCTTAGGCCAAAGCCCCAATTTGGCTAAAACTCCTCCCCATAAAGCTTTGCCGTTATGTGTGTGCCTAACCCACTCTCATTTCTACTGTCTCTGGGTCCAAAGATTACGTTGCTTGCTATCAGGATCCTGGCAAAATCACCTAGCTTCTCTGAGCTCCAGGATTCTCATCTTCTCAGCTTTGTCCTCGGATCCCTTCTCAGGACAGCTTGAGCTTCCTGCAGGGGCCCAGTGTATAGCTGGTCCCTAACATTTGTTTGGAAAGTAGAATGGAGGAGCACAGCATAAACGTGAGGGGCGGTGGTCTAACCAGGACTCCTGGATCTGTTGGCCCCACTTGACCTGCACAGGCCAGGGGTCATGTCAGAGAGCAGACCCAGGCGGGTATGGGCAACAGAGAGCACTGGGGACTGTGTCAAGTGCCCTTCAGAAGAGGTGGCCTGCCTCCCTTCAGTGAGGCTCTGCCTAGCATGAGCCTGGTGTTGGCAGATGACCTGACTGCAGCTGATGTATGAGCAAGTGTTGTGTGAAATCACCCAGAACCCAGACCAGGCTGGGGCTGCAGTGTCCAGAAAAGGGACAGCTTGGTGGTTCAGGCTCCAATTTAGAATCCTTGCACCCTACCCTCTTGCCTTCTCCCCCAGGGCCTAGCAGAGAAAGAGGTAAATCCCTGGCATCATTGTAGAAACAGTAAGATGGCAGGCTCCCCAAAGATGTATCAGAAACCATCAGGATCTAGACTGGTATTTAGCATCAGGACATTTATTTCATGTCCCATTTGTACATGTCCCAGGGCCAGGTGTGGGGGTAGGTGATCAGGCAGGGGGTAGCAATAAATAACACGGATAAACAGAGCTCCCTCCAGACAGATGAGGTTAAAGGATGGTGGAGAGGAGCCGAACTGTGGAAGGGGGGGTGGTGCTGGTGGGGAAAGGCAGCTGGGGAGGAGGGGGAGGCCGGGCCCCAGGACCTCACTGTCCCCTGCCCCATCCCCTCCTGCCCCTGCCCCCACCACTTTGAGGAGGAAGGGAGCCCGCAGCCAGTGAGGGCCAGCAAGGGTCCTGAGGGGAGAGGCCACTTGGGCTGCCCCCCGCTCCCTCACTTGACGCGGATTTCAGCATACTCAGCTAACTCCTCCGTCAGGGTGTAGCTGTCCTTGGTGGGTCGTTTTCCCAAGTCCGAGTGGGAATAGCTCAGGTCCAGCTCTGGGGGCTCCCCACGAAGGCCCAGCAGCCTCCTCTCGGATCCCACTCGCCTCTCACTCTGTGGGGGGAGATAACTCATTAGCAGGATCCCCTCCGGGAATTTCCCCACACAAAGCCTAGAATGTTTCCAGTTCCCCATCACCCCAGAGTTCAGCCCCAAAGTACCAGGAAGTCCTCTTTCTTGAGACGCCCCACCCTAGAACACCCCAAGCTCATTACCACATTCCACCCTGGGGCCTTGCCAATGCAGGTGCCCAACACCACAACCTCCTCGTTACTGAGCTTGAACTCTCCCTACAAAGTCCTTTCCTCCAGGGTGCTGTCTTCAACACAGGAATGTTTGGGGCACAAGGCAATGCAGAACACCTGCCCGGATTCAGTCTCTGTGGTCAGATCTTTCCAAGCTTGCACATGGCTGCTTCAGGAAGTTGCTCCCCACACTGGGAGACCCTGTAGGTGCGGCTTCAGCTTTCCCATCATGCTTTGTACCCTCATCCCCCGCCTCAGAGGTGCTTGGACACATGTACACAGGACAATGGCCACAGACAGAAGCAGCAGCAATGGGACAGAATACACAAAGCTGGGGCTGCTGGGCAGGGCCAGACTTAACCAGAGACCATCTCAGACACCTGACGAGCATGCGCACACGGACACCAACCCCGCAGCCCAGCGTGGGCCTGGAGGCAGGCACACTGAGGCCCCGGAACCTACCTCCTGGGGCTCTTAGTGACATTCCTGGGCAGAGACCTCTCTGGACTATTAGAGAAGGAAATGCAGTCACAGACACAGGCAGGAAGAGTGAGGATGCCACGCCCAAGCTTCCGATAACCTCAGCCTGGCACCTCCCCGGCCAGTCTCCAGGGACAACCCAGACTTCCTCAGTTCCTTCCTGCCCTCCCCCCTCTGCCCCTCAGCCTCACAGTCTCTGCCCCTGATCTCAGCATCCCTGGCATCCCGGTCCCCGGCTAGCCCGGAGCCACGGGGCCCAGGTCCTCACCTCGTACTTCTCTGGTGCCCCAGAGATGCGGAAGTCACTGCTGTACAGGACGTGGGGGTTGTCGCCTGCCGAGAAGCTGGGGCTCTCTGTCACATTCTTTCTGCAGGGCAGGACATGTTAGCCTGGTGGGACAATCAGATCTCCTCTCCCTACCCTTCCGGTGTGCTCCATCCACCTTGGACCTTGGCCCCAGGAACCCCAGAGTGGCTTCTACCCCTCTCTCTAACACAGCAAATGAACTCTTCAGAATAAATGGCCTCCTGATGAGCCTGGCTGTCCAACCCTCTCTGCCTCCAGGGTTCCCGTCTTGACTGAAATGGTCAGAGCCACGTTCCTGAAGGCAGAAAGGCTGGCGCACAGGTACTCAGCCAGGCCCATCCATGCATCTGGCCAGCAGTGGTGCAAGCCCACTCTCCTGAGGGAAGAACGTTCTCAGGGTAGTAGGCGCCCTCCCCACACTGCCCTCCCCCACCTCGCACTTTCTCCACACCCTTTGGAGCTCCCATCCCCGGATCAGCCCTGGCAGACACTTACTTTCTCCGTGTCTGGGTGATGTAGCAGACAATGGCGATCAGGATGGCAAAGGCAACCACAGCTCCCACAGGCCCGATCTTGGCCCACATCAGACGGTCTGAAGACAGAGAAGACCCGGGTACCTCAGGGCTGCTGTGCAGGTAGCAAGATAACTGGGTTCTCAGGACATAGGCTGGGTGAGAGACTCTAATATTCACACCACTGTCGCATCCTTGCCCTGGCTGGTGAACATAGAAGTCCCTGGTTGCACATGGGTGCAATCCCCTTACTTGCTGGAGGGCCCAGCATAGGCTGAGGAAGAGTGGGCAAACCCAGGACCACCCCCATCCCCAGATACAGAACATCTTCTGTTACTTGATCAATCTGCCCTGCTGACCCACTCTCAGGACCCAGAGGGGCCCCCTCCTTCCCTCAGTCCCTACCCCAAGGCCACAGCACTCACGAGCTCCCTGGAAGGGCAGCTCCAGACTCTTGGTGCCATAGAGGTTCCTGGAGGTACAGATGACACGGGGCGGGGCCTGGGCCTGTCCCCGAAGCGTGAGGATGCTGGTGAGCAGGAGGCCGCTTCGCTCAGAGTACACGAACTCCCGCTCTGTCTCATTCACTGTCACATTGCGCGAGGGCAGCTCGAAGGCCACCGAAGGCTCTGGGTTGGCTTTCACCACACACAGACACTGCACGGTGTCACGAGCCGCAGCACAATGCGACTCCAGGAGGATCACGGGGGCAACTGCAAGGTCAAGGCCAAGATGGAGTGGGCTGGAGCCGGCTGAAGGCCGGGCTGCCAGGGACTCCTTGGCAGGACACATAGTCAGGGTGGCCAAGGGTGGGGGTGGTGGCTATGCGGAGGACTCCCAGTTCCCTTGATTTCTTTCTATCTTGATGGAGAAACACAGAGTGCCTTGAGCACTCTCTGACCTGGACAGCTACATGTTTTCTTTGCAGGATTGAACTCCAGCCAGGGCCTTGAACATACCCAGGCACTGATAAAGGTGTTTAGGTGATTCCCCAAAGCACGGAAAAAAAAACCCCAGCCCTGCCCCTGAGCCACCTTGAGGGCATTACAGCTTTCCCTGGTACATCTGCCTGTGAGCTCTCTTAACAACAACAACAAAAAAAAATTAAGTATTAAACCCATGACCTTCACACTGAACTACATCCCCAGCCCTTTCTATTTTTATTATTTTGAGACAGGGACTCAGTAAGTTTCTAATTTGCCCAAACTGGGCTTGAACTTGCAATCTTTTCTACCTCAGCCTCCCAGAGTTGTGGGATTACAGGTGCACCACCACTCCTGGCTCTAATACATGCTTTGGATGGGACCACCCTGGTCTCCAGAGCTCTTCTCTTTGGAACCCTAACTGGCCCAGCTTGGGAAGCTTTCAGGTGCTCCCTTGTGAGAAACCCTTCAGCTGCCACTGGCTTTGGGACCACTCCAGCCTCAAAATGGGCCAGAAAAGGACAGTACGTCACAGAGATAAGTTTCATTTTCCCTCTGCACCGTCTCTAACTTTATTTCCCTTGTTAAACAGAAATCAGAATGCTCTCTACTCAGAGTCCTCCTCCAGCTGCTCCGTAGGTCACTTGGAATAAAAGTGAAATTCTCGGACATTCTCTCCCCTTGCTCTACTTCCTTCCTTTCCAGCTGTACTGTTTCTCAGGCTCATGGAGTCCCTTCCCACCCTGGGGGCTGAGAATTCCTCCTTCCTCCTGCAACACGCCCTGGGAACCTGCCCAACTCTCTCTCTCTCTCTCTCTCTCTCTCTCTCTCTCTCTCTCTCTCTCTCCCTCCCACTTTCCCACTTTCTCTCTCTCTCTCCCTGCCTCCACAGGAAGGTCTCTATGCAGGTGACAGACCTCCATGGAAACCACTCCATTCATTCCCTGCCTACCTCCTCTCTCAGGTTTTCTCTCAAGTACTCATCCCCACCCCCCAGGTGATATACTGATGGCATTGCTCCTCATTGCCATCAGAGTGGGGTCTCGCTCCATCTGCTCTCCTCCCCACCCTCAGAAGGGACAAGCTATCAGACTCTCATGGCCAGCCGCAGGGTCTCACAGGCTTGCTGCCTCCTTCCAGTACCTGCTCGCTTCTTCCCTGGGGGTCCTTGAGCCCTCCTGCGACGCCCCACCACCGTCAGCACCAAACACCACCCTCTGACTCTAGTCACGTTGTGAAGCTTTGCCTTGCTTTGATACTATTTAATTTCAAAAACAATATTGAGATGTTTTTTCTTTCATTCTCTAAAAGATGAAATTACATGAAAATATCAAATATTGCCTTTTAAACTATGTTTTTTTATTCCTCCTGGACAGCTCAGCACCCTTCTCTGCCTGCCCTGGACTGAGGCCTGGATCTCCAGGAGTTTCTGGCCTGAATCTATTTACAAAGTCCCTTGGCCTGCTCACTCCATCTATTTTTAATTTTCACCAAAAATGACTGCATGAGCAGCGTTGGGCCAGGAAGTCATAGGAGCAGATATATCGTACCAGTGGTGATTCTGGTCAGAGCCTCAGTGCATGCATTTCTAAGTCTACTAAATAAAAAAATAAAAAACAGGCTCTCCGTACAGTCTAAACACATGTTTGTCATGCTTGCTATACTGTCAACCAATCAACACTACTCAGAACAAACTAATACAGCAAACTAAAACTAACAGAGGTTGAACTGGGTCAGAAGGCACATGGTGACAAGTGTCCATCCTGAGCAATCGAGGTGAGGGTGGGGGTGAGGCCAGCATCCTGCCAGGTCTGTGCCTGGTGTCTGTGCAGCTTTGCTATGGGCAACCTGCAAAGCTCTGAATGGAAGCTAGATGAATCCACAGAGGCACCAAGGATGGGGCTTGAGTGCCAGCTCTGCCACCTACTGGCTGGGTGAGGCCACTCAGCTGCTGTGCCCTTAAGGGTTGCAGTTAGCTCCATGAACAGCGCTTGCAGTCTTTAATTCAGAAGGCGCCACAGGAAGACAGTGCGAGAGCCTGCTGCGCACACGGAGCATCTGCGAAGTGGTCAGGGAGACAGAAACATCGCGAAGAAGAAGCACGTGAAGAAAGCCTTGGTCCTCACAGCCATCCCAGGGTGGCCGGGGAGGCACTACCTTCATACCCTTTTTCAGTGGAGGAAATGGAAGCTCAGCCAAAGATAGGTCACTTGCCTGGGATTTTGCAGCAAGAGGGGGGCAGAGCTGGGATTCTGACCCAGTTCAGCTCGGTTCTGTAGTTTTCTATCAGATGGGGCGCCCCTCTCCCCAGTCATGTGGCCGTCCAGGCGCCATGCTCGACTGCTTTCCTGCATATCATAAGCGCCCAGGCAGGGCGACTGCCTCTGGGCCGCCTCACATCACGCTGGGCCCCGTCGGCAGCAGGACAGGGGGCCCTGCTCGAGGAAAGCCCTGGGGGTTGGGGACACCAGCTGCCCAGTCAGGGGGGACCTGAGGGCCCCCCTCTCAGAGAGAGGGCTGGGAGGGCAGCGAAGCAGCCAAAGCTGTAAGAGCTGGGACCCGCGGAGTCTAGGAAGTTCCCTTCTCCAATCAGCCTTCCGAGCTGCATGGCTTTGGAGAATTCCAACCTTTCGTTTTTCTCTTTGGCCAGGGAGATGATGACACATTGGCCACAGGACTTGGCATGGTAACACCTGCAGGAGATCGGATTTGACACCTAGCCCAGATCAGGCGCAGAAAGAGTGCTGCAGACCTGCTCCATGACATACAAGGGTGAGGGTGTCCTGGAGACGGAGGTGGAGTGGTGGCCTGTGTATACTTTTGGTGATCCTCTCGGACCCCCAAGAGGTCCTCTGACTCTTAAGCGTAAGCCGATGTAGTGGTGCACTCCTGTAACATCAGCTCTCTAGGAGGCGGAGGCAGGAGAATCACAAGTTCCAGCCCAGTCATAACAATGAAGCAGCTTAACAAAACTCTGTCCTCAAATTTAACAGTGTAACGAAGGGCAGGAGTGCAGCACAGTGTGAAGACAGCAATACAAAACAATAATCAAAGAATCACTGTTGGGGCCGAAGGCAAAATCCCAGGCAAGTGACCTATCTTTGGCTGAGCTTCCATTTCCTCCACTGAAAAAGGGTATGAAGGTAGTGCCTCCCCGGCCACCCTGGGATGGCTGTGAGGAAGTCCTTATTCAGTAGAATAAGCACTTCTCTGGCAAGTGCAAGGGCCTGAGTTCAATCCCTGGTTCCACAAAAAAAAAAAAAAAAAAAAAAAAAAGAGAATCACTGGCTTAGGGTGTAACAGGGAGAAGGATAGAATGGGGAGGGTGTGGCCCAGGATGGCAGGTCTAAAGGAAGCACAGTAGTGTCCACCATGATCACTGGAAGCTGTGAAGGGGCAGAGGACAGTGGCCGTGACATAGGGCAACAGAAGAGTGGGTGGTCCACCATGGCCTGGCCATGCAAGATGGTGCCTCAGGAACCATGTGGAGGCCATGTCCCAGTTACTGCTGTGTACAGAGTACTGCGCGTGGACCACACGATGAACACTTATGCACTGATCTCACTGAACTTTCTGGCAAAGCCTGGTGAGAGCTGTTGTAGATAGAGTAACAAAGGCCCAAGAGGTCAAGTTTGAGACCAATGCCAGAGCTAGGCAGAGCTAAGGAGGAAGCAGGGGAAATGAAAGCACAGAGGAGCTATTCGAGGGGGAGTTGCTTGCGGAAGGGGAGGAGGAATGGGACTTGGCTTGGAGCGGAGGGTGGGGATGGGCAGAGGTGCTGCCCAGACCAAGAGGTCAGGAGAGGCGCTTCCTGCAAGGCCAGGACAGAAGCTCCTTACTGCCATCCATACACTTCTCTAGCTGCCCTCTTTCTGTCAATGAGCTTGGCGTCTTCTCCATCCCACCCCTCACCTCCCATAGAACCTCACAGCCTTGTGTGCACAAGGAACGACTACCCAGTGTTTTCTGACATCACAGCATAAGGCGAGGTGACCTTGGGGCGGTACAGAAGCATGGAATCAGATAGTCCGCCTCTGAATCTCATAGTCTGCCATTTCCTAGTCATATGACCTTAGGCAAGTGGTGTCACCCTTCTGGAGCTCAGCTGCCTTCTCTGCAGGTTAGAGAGCCGGCACTAGGACCTCCCTCATGCAGATGAAATGAGCAGGTCTGTACAGTGCTTAACAGTGCTGGCTAAATCGAAGTGCTCCACAAGGTTAGATCCCAGAGCTGCTGTTTTAGTCAGTGGAAAGGGGAGGTGGCCGTAGGACTCAAAAATCTCCCTGGCCAAAAGCTTACCCCAGGTTACAGTATTCTCAGAGGGGATTTGTCTTCTCTTTCTGTGGATTTAGCTTCTTCAACTACCTTATCTGCTGGTGAAGATGGGCAAAGCTGTAGACTATGTATTCCTTACTGGTTCCTCTGTCACCCGCCTAGGTGTCCCTTACTGGTCCCTCTGTCTCCAGCAAGGAGGGACGGGTACTCACATTCCACGGACACGTTGAAGGCAGTGGCCCTCTGGCCGTACTGGTTCTCAGCCACACACCAGTACTCCCCGTCATCCTCGGGTGTGACTGCCGGCAGCTCTAGCTGCAGCTCGCTCTCATAGATGACCGTGGCCAGGATCTGCTTCTCCTTGAAGATGGTGAGAATAGGGTCCGGTTTACTCTGGGTGGAGCACAGGATAGACACCGTCTCCCCCTCCACGGCCACCATTGTTCCATTCACTGTCGGCGTCCAGGGTGCATCTGAGGAACAGGACAAGTAGCTGTTGGTCAGAAACCAGTTTGTGTTGCTGCCTCCACCAGCCAACTCCTGCCCCAAAATGTGACCCCTGGCCCTCTAAACCTAGCACACATGAGGATGGCCCATGTGACCCCAGTCCTGGCTGCCTTGTTTATACAAACACTAGTTCTACAGCCAGAATCTTCTCATCAGGAGCTATGTACTTCTTCCCAGCTGTGTGTGGACCCATGTCTTAACCAGAGACTCAGTTTTCTCATCCATAAAATGGGCCTAATGATAATTCTAATTTCATTCAGCATTTCCTGAGAATCTGCTGAGTAACAGGCACTACTCTAGATTAAATAACAGCCATGTGAGCAGATAGTATATAAATAATACTATATATTTGCAAAGTGGGGCTAACCACTGTGCAGAAAAACAAAAGGTTGGAAGGGGAAATCAGGGGTGATACAGTTTTAAAAGGATGAAGAGGGCAAGCTTCGGAGAGACTAGAAGGAGATGGGCAGAAGATATCTGGACAGGAACATACCTACAAAGTCCTCAAGAAGTACTGAGGGTACACTGACCATGGCTATTGTTGCTACTGGGCACTTTGCCTCAAAAAGTAATTATGAATGAATGACCTCTGCTTGGCTCCTGGCTAAGAGTCCAGTTCTGCCAGCACCCCCACCCTGTGCCCTAAAATGTCCATGTACACAGACCTAGGTAAACCCTGGGATCCCCTTAATTTGGTGTCAGAATGACAGCTGAGTACAAGCCCATAATCCCAGCAGCCTCGGTGGTCTAGTCAGGAGGACCAGCAAATTTGAGTCCAGCCTAAGCAAACTAGTGACTTACTAGGAAACCTTGTCTCAAAATAAAAAATTTTAAAAAGGAACTTAAAGCCAAGTGTGGTAGAACATAGCTGTAATCTCATCACTCAGGAGGTTAAAGCAAGAGGATTGCTGTGAGTTCAAGGCCTGCTTCAGCTACATAATGAATTCAAGTCTGAACTGTAAAGTGAGACCCTGTTTCAAAAGTGGGGGAAGGGAACTGAGGTTGAATCCCCCATACTGGAAAGAAAATTGGTCTTTTTTTCTCTGTCTCTGTCTGTCTGTCTGTCTGTCTGTCTGTCTGTCTCTGTCTCTCCCTCTCTCATACTGGAGATCAAACCCTGACGCACTCTACTACTGAGCTACATTCTCAACCCTTTTAAGTCTTTTTTTTTTTTTTTTTTGAGACAAAGAGACAAAACCTTGCCAAATTTCCTAGGCTGCCCTCAAATCTGTAATGACAGGAATGTGCCACCTTGCCTAGCACAACAGCACTCATTTTAAAATGCAGATTCCTGGGCTGGGGTAACTGGGTATAGAGTGTGAGCTTTCTATTGCTAGCACCAGGGGAAAAAAGAAATAGGAGGAAGGTGGGTGGACAGGAGAGAAAGGAGTGGGGGGACAGACAGACAGATTTCTGGAGCCAGGGTCAAATCTAGGCTCAGATCAGTCAGGAGCGGAATCTGTATTTAATAGGCTTTCCTAAGTGGCAAGGACCAGTTGCCTGTCTTTCACTCTTATCCTCTGGCTGACAACAAATGCGCACAGATACCTGTGTCAGGAATGAAGAAACACAGCGATGGCCACCCTTCTCTCCATTTTATCCCCACGGTGTTTATGGCAGGTCCCCTTGCCCCTTATCATCCTTGCTGAGGTTTGTGGCAGGGCAGGGACTTACACATGACGCTGAGCTCCACGGTGCTGTTCTCCTGGCCATAGGAGTTCTCTGCCAGGCAGGCGTAGATGCCATCCTCTGCGGGGGTCACCTCCTCCAGCTCCAGGTACAGGCTCTCTGCCACCGCCTCCCGGAGCACCATGCCATCCCGCATCCAGGTCAGCAGCGGCAGTGGGTTGCTGTCTGCCCCACAGAATAGGCTGACGTGGGAGCCCTCAATGGCCTCCACCGAGGTGTTCATCTCCACGATCACCGGGGGGTCTGAGGCCAGCAACAAGGGTGAGTGGGCGGCAACGTAGCAGACTGGCCCCACCCCTGTTCCCCTCCATCCCCGCCCCCAGCTCATCCTGGCACCGCCCTCAGACCGCCCAGGCCCCGCCCCTGATCCCGCCCCCCGGCCCGCACCCTGGCTCACACTTGACGTCCAGGCTGGCATAGCCCTCGAACTGCAGGGTCGTATTCGGGAAAGCGGCCTGGCAGCCCAATCGGTGGCCGTTGGCCTCCCTAGTGGGCACGAAGTGCAGCAGCGACACCAGCACCCAGGTGCCCTCGTCCTCGCGCAGCCGACCCAGCACCGTCGGCTCCCCTAGGCCCTCATGACCCAGCCAGGTCAGCTCAGGCCGCAGCTCCGGGCAATTGTCTGGCACCATGCAGCTGACCTCCACTTCCTTCCCTGCCACTACCTCTGGGGGAACCACGATGTTGGGGGTGTCTATGTGAGGGGAGAAAAAGAAGAGCAGAGGAGGCAGCATTGGGCTGCCAGCCGCCCCCACCTTGTCCAGCTCGGTCCCGGTACCGTGGCCTCTCCCATTTGCCCGGCCAGTCACTTCCCCAGCCTTCTCATCTCTCGACTATCCTTCACCCAGAAGCCCCTGCACATCTGATCAAGTGCAACAATAAGGTCATCAAAAACCCAGCAGCTTAACCTGCCTGTCCTTCTGACAGGGCTAGAGACCAGGAATGGCTACTGAGTTCACTTAGCAAATGAAGAAACCGAGACTATGTGAGTTTGGAGCCTGCCGCTCTGGCTCCAGCCTCTGTGCTGTGGACACTATGTAACAGTCCCTAGAAGTTCTCTCTCCAGTGCTTGCTTTGATTTACCTGTGTGTGCATGTGTGCGGCTTATGTACACATGCAGCACATGTATAGGTCGTATGTGTATTATGTGGTGGGGGTGTGTGCTGTGTGGTTTCTTTCTGCACCAGGACTACGATTTGGTTCCTCTTGGAGGAACCTGAATCTAAGAGCTTCTCAGCAGGGCGCCCCAGAACATAGGCAGTAAGAACACCTGCAGTGAGGCAGTGGGCTCTGTCTTGATTGCCAAAATTATGGTACACGGGCCTTGGCAAGTGTTCTGCTACAGAGCCACACATCCCAGCCCAGAATTTTTTTTTTTTTTTTTTTTTTTTTTTTTTTATGTCTAAGTCAGCAGCCAATATTTAAAAATTAGGAGATTACACTGAAAAGTAAAACCTCCCTTTGGAGCTCCTTCAAAATTCCAAATGCCTGACACCAATGGCCCAGTGCTCTGCCAACCAGAGCCGGGTGCTGGGTGCCAGGCACGGCCCAGAGCAACCATTCACGTATTGGCTCTAAGTGTTGCTTTTATCTTCATTTTACAAAGGACAAAAATCAAGGTCTGTGGAAATCAAAGAACTTGCTTGAGGTCGAGTAGCTAAGGCAGGGTTGCCAGAGGCCTTGCTCCTGACCCTGGGGTACCACTCATCCAGATGTTTCCAGGAGAGTAAAAGCAATCATTTTCCTCTGAGGGCAGCCAAGCTGTTTGGGGCCTGTTATCTACATGATCTGTGGGAGCACTGGAATTTGCACCCCTAACTACGCCAACCCTCCTGTACTGCCATCAGAACTCCTGGGAACTCCTGCGACAGACTCCCAATCCCTGGCCCACCCCAGCGCTGCCGCCACCCCTTCACTGCCAGCGTGGCCTCTGAAGGACTCACTGATAATGTCCAGGACGCTGTGTTCTGAGAAGGTATACTGGTTGTAGCCTCCTAGGTCCCCGCGGAAGTAATACTTGCCACCCAGTTCCGGGCTGAGGGTGGTAAGCAGGAGGGTGCAGTTGCGCATGCCCAGGTCTCCCAGAAGGCGGCTGCGGCCCTGGAAACTCTCATGAACAACTTGAGTGCGGGACTTGAAGACCACCGGGGGATAGTTCTTGGGGTAGGGGCTGTTGAAGTACCACACTCCATGCACTACAGCTGGCCGGAGCTCGTCCGGGAAGTCGAAGCGGCAGGGGATAGAGACGCACGTGCCATCGAAGGCCGCGATGGTCGAGGGCATCCAGGCCCCCCAGTGACCTCCTCTGGAGGCTGTGGGCAACCAGGACCACCCAGGCTGAGAGATGTGTCCCACCTCATGATCCCCTCCAACTCCCATCACCTGCCACTGGCTTGGGGGTCCTGGGACCAAGGCTTAGGGCCCCCAGCACACCTCGCCACAGCCATTACCTGAAATCATAATCCAGAACAGAGGCAGTGCCGTGAGGAATATCATTTTGTATAGCAAGTAAGCGAGCCGGAGCTGGACAGGAAGAGGAGCAGGTTAAAGCCAGAGAAGTGAGAGGGGGAGCTTCCTGAAGGGCTTAGGTAGAGACCCTTGCAGAACTTAGTGCTGCTGCTGCTGCTTCCATCTGTGGTCACAAACATGACACTAGCCATGCTACATTAACTCCTCTGATTTCCTTCAGCTCAGAAATTACCCTCCCTTTATAGCTGAGGTCCAGAGAAAGTAACTTGCCCAAGGGCAGATAGTTGCTCTAGATAGATAATAATCTTCAGAGACATCCTGCTCCTGAGAACCTCCAGGAACAAGGACAGAGCCAAGGCTGGCCAACAGCAGAAATGGGAAGCAAGGGAAACCAGGAAGAGGAGGTGTTGGTGCCCTGCCCCTTACCTCAGGCTCCCTGGGTTGGAAATATCTTCCGGTGCCACTTGGGGCTGTGAGTCTGCCAACCTGTAGAGAGTCACACAGGTGCTAGGGCATGGGGGCCTGAGTCCTAAGTGTCCCACTCTTTAGCTAGCTACTGTGGGTTGTGGGTTGTGCGGAGCCTGCCCATGTGGTCTCTGTTGCCTGTGGTGCCTGGGAGCCTCCCACACAGCCACAACGCTCCTCTGTGGCCCTGCCCCCGTCTGAGATAGGCAGGAGCCACAGACAGGAGGAGATGGAGAGCAGTACATCAGGTGGAAGGGTGGGGGGCGTGGTGAGAGGGGTGAAGGAGCAGATGTCCCACGGCGGGAGGCCTGGGGGTGGCGGGCCGGGACCCAACCTCATCAATGACTGGGTTTCACAACATCAGCATTCCCAGCATGCCGTGTGAATTCCTGCCGCCCTCTCCTACCCTGCAGCCGGCCCCTGGTGTCCCAACCCTCACCAGAGGCCAGTGCCCAATACAAAAGAACCCTGTTCCCTCAAGGCGAGGGTGGCTCATCCTGGGGGTCCTGGGGTAGGTGGGTTGTGACAGGCGTTGGCGCTTCTGACCAGGCTCTGAGTGGGGCCGGAGCAGTCTCAGGGTTAGTGAGTCCCTGGCTCCCTGCTCCTCGGGTCAAGTCAGGATTGGAACCAGGACTTCCAAGCGGCCAGATTTCTCAGTCTTTGCTGCCCTCTTCCCATAGACGCAGATGCACACAGACACTGGTATGAAATGTAACAGCCAGGAGCAGCTCACGCAACAGTGACACCGAGGACACTACCAGCACTAAGCCTGAGCGACCAGCAAGCTGTGCTGCCTCTGGCTCCGTCTCCCTGCTGTGCACCACAACCTGGCCGGAACTAGGCACGGCCGCCAGCCTGTGAGGCACAAGGATCTGCCCATACACACGGAAGTGGAACTAGAGACCCAGGCGCAAGCCAGCAGACTCATGGCAGATGTGGTCCTTGTGCCTGCAGCACCAAAGCACAGGAGACAGACGCAGGTGAGGGACAACCACGCAGCCTGGGCAGACGTGGAAAACAAGCAGACAGCCCATGCACTCTTTTTTTGAGACAGAGTCTCACTAGCAGTTCGTGCTGGGCTTGAACCCACTATAGAACCCAGGCCGGCCTTGAGCTTGCAGCGAGCCTCAGCCTCCTTGAGTGCTTAAATTACAGGTGCATGCCACCACAGTGCGCAGACCATACACTCTTAACGGGGTTGGACAGGGACTTAGGGTGGGGACCCAACCAGTCTTGGCTATGACCAGGGCCTGCAGCTCTCTAAGAGGCCACAATGCATAGACAAACAGACAGTCTGCCATAGTGCTGAGTGTGGGAACAGGGGGAGTAGGAAACCGCATCTACAGAGTCCCTTTAACAGGGTGCAATGAGAGAAGTTGAGAAACACTGATAAAGAATAGTTTGCAAGGGTAGTGTGTATACACACACGCACACACACACACACACACATACACACCTGCCATGAACCCAGGTGCCAGAGTTTGCCTGTTCACAACTGGCTGCCCTCACCACCTCCCAGAATGCGACATGCGGGGCTCTCATCGCCCAAGCATTCTGTTCTTGCCGACCCTAGGCCAGTGCCATTTCATCTGTCTCAAACTTATCAGTAGAGCCTCGAACCACGAGGTGCGCTGTAGGAGGCCCCTTGCTCTTCCTTCCTGTAGTTTCTTCCCAGAGGTCCATCACTGGCCCCACCATGGTCCCTGCCCACTTTACAGCAGTCCCAAGCCTTTCTGGAACCCGTCCTAAATCAGTGCTATTTGCAGAGACCCTCCAGGGCCAAGAGCCCTCCAGCTCTTGTATATGGCCTAAAGGTCACTCCAGCCATCTGCTTGTTCCCCCGTTGCCCTGCCCTCCCGGTGCTCAGTCCTCTCCACCTCTGTACTCACACGGGTGTTCTGGCTTCTGCGCCCTCTGCGCGGGCAACCTTGCTTGCAGTCCCCTGGCCTCCCAGGGTCTAGGCCCCCACTTGCCAGCCCCTCCCCTCCTCCTGGGTGCCAGGGGCCGCCTGCCTCCAGGGCCCAGCTCCTCCCTGACCCCGGGGGAGGGGGGCACAAAGGGGCCCTTGTCACCGCGGGGCTTGGACTGGGCGGCCTGCTGCCTGGGTTCTACTAGCTCCTTCCTGAAGGGGATGGGGGCTGCCTCCTTCCTTCTCCCTTCCTCCATCACCCAACTGTGGGTCCCTGGAGGGGGTTTGACCAAATTCTCTGGAACCAAGCAGAAGGACAGAAGACATTGTCCTCAGGGAATTGGTGGCAGCATTCCATGTGACCCCAATCCTGAGAGACAAGCAGAAGCCAGTTTGGGCAGGAGGAGGTGACAGGTCCTTCCCTCCTTGGCCTCAGTGTCACCTCCATCCATCATGTCCAGAGCCAGCCCACCCTGCACACCCCCAGCCCTCCGGGCCTCTTTTCCTCTGGGCTTTTCTTGCTGCCCCAAATGACCTGATGTGTTATCTGCCTCCTCCATGGGAACACAACCTCCACAGGGACCAGGCTTTATCTGTGTTGTTCTGCCTCCATCTCTTTGTTAATTAACATGTGGTAGGTGGCCAAATGTTCCTTAAATACCCACTGGTGGTACCTGTTACTCCTCCTTCCTGGGCAGCTAACCCACTCTGCTGTGGCTACAGCCTCCTTGCACTTAAGCGTGGATGTCACACCCTCAGCAGGACTTCCTTACCTTCCTCTGGATTTAAATGGTACCCTTTCCTTCAAAGGGATTCAGCCTGTCCTCTGCTTCTCACTTGGTTTGGAGTCCACAGAAGGTAGGGTTTGGCCAAAACATCTGTCTGTCCACGCACCCGTGGGTCCCTAGAGCAGTGCTTGATGTACAGACAGCTGCCTGTCTCTCTGAGTAGGGAAGACCCTCTAGGTGTGGATATTGTGCCCCTCCCCTTGGCGTGGCCTTTGCAAGGTGTGTGTGTGGGGGGTGCCGGATGTGGTGTGACTAAGATCACAGGGGCTTAAATATGAGTTCAACAGGCCAGAGCAAAGGAGAGATGGGGGGGTCATCTCTCTCAGAGGACAGGGGTGAAGGGTGGGGAAATCCCTCAGACCAGGGAGCAGAAAGTCGAGGGGGGAGGGGAGTCCCGCCCCCACCTTGGGCTTCATGATGTCAGACTCAGCCCGTGCCTTTCCCAGTCTGGGACAATGGCCCATTGAAAGTGGGGTGCGGCTTGAACGCCTGGATCCTGGAAAAGAGAAAGGCCTAGTGCCTGGGCACTGGGGGAGGACACCAAGACCCAGGGTAGTCTCTGTCACAGCCTTGTGTCCAAACAAACCTGTCTGGTGTGGTGTGCTTGTACGGTTGGGACTGCGTGTCCTGTCTGGGTGCAACTACAGGTCATTTCTGGGAGGACAGAGGCACAGGTCGGTGTCCCACACAGGCAGCCTGGGCTCTAGCATGCAGGAGTGAGTCAGTTGGGGTAAGAGCGAGTGAGTGAGGGTGGAGGGGGTTGCAAAACAAGACAGCAGGTATCCTGTCCAAGGGGGACAGGCACCAGAGAGATCCAGGTGCCGGTGCCGCCCAGTCAGCCAAGGTTTGGGGAGAAAGCAGGTGTGTGAGTTTGCTAGGGCTGCTACAATAAAGCACTACAACCTGTGTAGCTCGTAAAGCAGAATGCAGCCAGATGAGGTGGTGCACATCTGTAAACCCAGCACTCGGGAAGCTGGGGTAGGAGGCCAACCTGAGCTCCCTGGAGTTCAAGGCCAGCCTGAACTATGAAGTGAGACTCTGTCTCGAAAAACAAAAAGATACAAAATGTAACGAAAAACAAACCCAAATGTATTGTCTTACAACTTTGGAGGCCTGAACTCTAAAACCATGATGTTGGCAGTGTTGTGTCCTTTGAGAACTGAGGGGATCTGAGCTGGGGCCGAGAAAGCCATCCTCATGTTCCCATGGCATCCATCTGTGTGTCTGTCCAGATTGCCCCTTTCCTCAAGGGCACCAGTCACACTGGACTAAGGCCCAACACAGAGGCTCTATGTCAGCTTGGTTACCCAGGTTACCTCATCTCCAAACAAGGTCCGATTCTAAGGTAATGTGTGTTAGGACTTCAAAATGTGAATAACCAACCTCTAGCAGCAAGAACTGGTGTGTGTGTGTGTGAAATATCCTGATGTTTGGTTGTATTTATTTCCAGGCAGGGGGAGGCTGCATTCTCAATACTCAGTGTCTCTTGAGTGGGACCGGGGCTTGGTTCAAACTGATACTGGATATAGGGATCTTGTGACACAGAAGTGGCAAAGATGAAATCAGGCTAAATATTAAAACAACACACACATGCGCGCATACACACACACACACACACACACACACATCAGGGAGAGGAGAGCAGAGGGCTTCCACTGCACTGGGGCTTTAGCTAAAAGGAGCCAGTAACTGGTCCAGATAGTGACCAAGCTGCTGCTCTCTGAACAAAGAGTAGGTTTCAAACCTTTGACTTCCTGAGATGAGCTGAAACCAATTCCCATTGGCTAGGGCTGCAGTTCTGAAACAATGTTTCTTCTTGTGATAGATTTGGACCACCAGGTTGTTACTGTCAACTGTGGAATTTCCCTATCTGGCACCAGCACCCTGTGCGAGACCTCCCAGCCACAAATCATCTGCTTTGCTCAGGAGCTGCTGAGTTCCTCTCTCTGCTGGGATCAGCATCCGGCATACAGGTCCTGGCCTTATGACAGAGCCGCAGGACTTTCGGGGCTTGTGCTCCTGAGAAAGCGCGAGGCTGGGCTGGAAGAAACAGAGCAGCTCGCATGGGTGGGAGGCCGGGCTGACCCTGCACCACAGTTTTCCATGAGGCATTTCCGAGGTTAAGGTGGCAAAGGGGACAGACTCACTAGGAGGACAGAGAGGCTGAGCCCTTGATCCCATGGTAGTCGCCCATCAGACATCTGTAGGTCTGAGTGAAGGGTCAGTGTTCGCAGCAAAAGCCGCTGCAAAGTAACCCAGACCTGTTAACATAAC